>KK118583.1:76244-132349 GCA_000611955.2 Stegodyphus mimosarum | reverse complement strand
TCTTTACTTTTGGTTTTAACTATTGCCCTTGAATACATGAATGACGAAACACGAATTGAATGATTGGGGAGCTAGGTTTGGAGGCAACTTCCCCTTGATAAGTCTGTCTCCGGCCTACTCAGCAATCATTCATGTATGCATTTTAGTAAAATTTAGTTTCATTTTTATTAATTAGTAGAATTATTTTTAAGTTTTGGTTGAACTTGATTTACTTATGCTACTGAATTTAAATGATATTATAGATTAGTTCATAATTAGCATTAATTTGTTTACACAATTTCTGTTTAAATTATAATTTTTATCTTAAAATTACTATTTTAAGTAATTACTGTTTACTATAATTTATATATAGTTCCTTATATATATATATATATAAGGAACTATACGATGATATGTTCTATAGGCCTGGTTCTTATGAAGACTTGACAGTAATAAAGGCCTACACTTAATCTCTTTGTTGTTATCAATGTTATAAACATCAACATCAACAAAATTCATTACACATGTCAGCGAAAGCTATAAATATAGAGCAAACTAAAAATGTCATCTTAAATTAGTATATTTTTACAATTTAACACAGATTTCTTCCAAGAAATCAGTTATTATTATGTTTGATTTTGAACGCTACAAAGAAAATTAGTCTTTTACAAAGTAACACATTTCACCCGCTCTAAAACGGCTATGCTGTTTTTACTAAGAACACCTATAATGCACTAGCAACGACTGTCTGTGTTACACATTGGTTAACTGATTAAAGCAAAATACATGAGAAGTAAGTATCTGCTTAATATAAGGAATACCTTTGTTTCTAAGAGAAATTAGCTCGTGTTCACGGTACACTGTGAAAAAGAAGAGAAAAACTAACGCAACCAGCCTGTTCCCTAGAATTCGAACTGGATCGAATAATTAGTACTCAACGATATTATTTGCTGGACAAATGATTAAGTCCTCGTCTCCACCATTTACGTTACACCATGGTCAGTATATAAAAACTGTCGCAAACGACGCATGCTTCGCTCTTGGGGAACGGATCGAGCCTCCAGACCGACGAGTATAGAAAAGAAAGTTTCTGAAGTTTGCCTTTGAGAACTGGTAACGATGAGTGTACGTGTATAGAACAATGACATTAAGTAGGTTAGAAGCGTATTTTTGTTGTTGTAATGATCGATATATTGTTACTGTTTTGTATGAAGTGTAAAATAAAGTGATTCGTGCAAAACAGGAGTTAATTTTAGATGAATGTGAAATATAGTCTTCCTAAGCGGAGGACCAGAATCGAAGAACGAGGATCATAAAGGTAAGCAACTTCTCTTTATTTGCTTATCCAGAATTTTGAATGATCTGTTTTTTACTGAAATAAAATAACTGGCGCCCGAACAGGGACCGCCGAAGTAGACTATATTGAAGTGAAAGATTTAGGTTTGTGTGAAAAATATGTTCTTTTGATTTGAAATTTAAATGAAAGAATATTTATGATTTAGAACACTGATTTGTAATTTGAAACACTTTTTCTAAGAACAGAAAGTTTTCAATATTATTTTCTATTTTACATTGAAATATTTTCTATCTGAAATATTTAAATATGTCTACGAAAATAGAAGAATTAAAGAAAAGGCGAACTGTAGTTAGGAGTATGCCAACAAAGTTGGTAAATAATTCTAAAGAACACCTCCAAGAGACAAAACACGATTTGTGTACTCTTAATGAGAATCTTGATTTATTAGATTCAAAATATAACAGCCTAAAAGAATTAAATAAACAAATACTAGAATTAATTGAGGCTACTGACTATCAATCGGAATTTGAAACTTGTGAAGTTTATTCCGAGAAAATAATTTCCATGGAATCGAAACTAACATTTATGTTAAAAAGGAAAGGGAAACCTGAAATTCCTGTTTCGACTACAATTGGTAATATTGTGAATGATACGTCAAATATTTCTGTTTCTCATTCAAAAATTAAATTGCCCAAATTATTGATCAATAAATTTAATGGCGTTATTAATGTTAATTGGTTATCATTTTGGAACCAATTTGATAATGCGATACATCGAAATGGTGATTTAACACATACAGACAAATTTAATTATTTGATTTCATTTTTATCAGGTGCTGCTTGTAATGCTGTTAGTGGTTTTGCATCATCGAGTGAAAATTATTTTGCCGCAGTTGAGTTGCTTAAAACACGTTTTGGTAGAACAGATTTAATTATAAATGCACATATGGGAAAACTGTTAAATTTAGAACCTGCTAGGAATGTTAGAAACATATTTGCATTACGTTAAGTTGCATGATGATATCGCAATACAAATAAAACGTTTGAAATCATTTAATGTAACTTCCGGCACGTATGGCACGTTATTGACACCAGTTTTATTAAAATTAATTCCGAATGAATTGAATCTCGATTTTCAAAGAAAAAGGAAATCTAAAGATAATTTCGATGTAAACGAATTATTAGAGTTCTTAAAAACGGAAATTGAATGCCGCGAATCTTTGCTACAAATTCAAGATATAATAAACAATCAGAATTCGAGCCACGTTCCTAAAGAAAAAGGAATGAATAAAATTTCTATTCCAGCAGCCAAAGGTTTCAATCAACAGCTGCATATTTTGCGAGGATTCAGAAAAAGGAAAACACACTTCCGATGCTTGCCCGAAGTCTGTAGCAGACAGAAAGGCGTCACTTCGAAAACTCGGAATCTGTTATTTATGCCTTAAGGGGTAACCATTTGGCGAAAAATTGCTTTTTGAAGATAAAGTATAATTCATGTTGTTGGAAACACAATAGTTTAATCTGTGATAGAAATAGTTTAGATGAGAAAGAATGATTTCAATTTAACGAACAAAACGTGTTTAGAGAAAGTTTTATTACAAACTTTAGTAGTAAAAGAGCGTGGAAATGGTTCAGAAAAATACCGCCGGGTTTAATTGATTCTGGGAGTCAACGAAGCTATGTATCTAAATTTTTAGCTAATGCTATGCAGTACGAATGTATTAACGAAAGCAGTGTTATTCATGGTCTGTCGGAGGAACCGAAGTGATTGAAACTCATAAACAGTTCATTGTACCCTTAAGTAGTATTAAGAACGATTATCAGTGTAACTTTAAAGCTTTTGATCAAGCGAAAATTTGTTCTGATATTCCACAATTGAACAATCAAGCCTTATTTAAATGAGTTAAAAACCCATAATATATTTTTGAATGATGTTGAAGATACGCATAAAAAATTGTTGTTCGAACATTCCCCTTCTGAAATTCATATCCTCATAGGACGGACATAGCGGGAAAATTGCTTACAGGGAAAATAAAGAAGTTAGAATGTGGATTAGTTTGCATTGAAACTTATTTAGGCTGGAGTATCATGGGGGAAATTCCTGTAGAAATAGAAAATAAATATGATTGTTCTTATACATTTTCTATGTTAGTATCAGATATTGAAATATCTGATTTATGGAAACTTGATACTCTTGGGATATTAGATCCTTCAGAAAGTCAAACTAAAAGGAAATTAGAAAAACAAACAATAACACATTTTCTTGCTAATGTGAAAAGAGATGAAAAGGGAAGATTTCAAGTTTGTTTACCTTGGACTGAAAAATTATTCCCCACTTCCAAACTATCGGGAAATAGCAGAAAAGAGATTAAAGAGCATAGTGAAGAATTTAAAGGATGGGGGATTTTTAGAAGATTATGAGGAAATTTTTATATCTTGGGAAGATGAGAAGATAATAGAGATCGTTCCTAAGGAAGAAATTAATAACTCCTCCCATTATTTACCCCACCGTGCTGTTATTCGAATGAATTCCACAACGACAAAAATAAGATCGGTTTTCGATGGATCCGTAAGAACTAAAGGATCATCTTCCATAAATGACTGTTTGGAAAAGGGTCCAAATTTGATTGATACTGTTCCAGCTATAATAAATAGATTTCGACTGGGAAAAATTGGCATGAGCGCTGATATTAAGAAGGCTTTTCTGCAGATAGGACTTAGTACTGAAGACAGAGATTATTTAAGATTTTTATGGTGGGAAATTCTGAGCGTTTGAAAATATACAGGCATAGAAGAGTGGTCTTCGAATAACCAGCAGTCCATTTCCTAATGCAACACTAACGAAATTACTGAATAAAGTACCAGGAAATTATCGTGCGAGTGCTAATAAATTAGAAGAATCCTGCTACGTTGATAATTTACTTACATGTGTGAATGATGAATCAGAATTAAAGAAATTAAAAAATGATGCCACTGAAATTTTGGCAAGTGCTAAATTTCAGTTACAAGAGTGGGCGTATAACTATCCGCGAAATGAAAGGGATGCCTTTGTTATCAAACCCATTTTAGAACAGTCGGAGCTTGATAAATTAAATGAGAATGAGTTTTTAGATGAACCTTGCGAAGCTAAAATGGTCAACATTTTGAGACTTTGGGATTTGCATGATGACACATTAAGCTGTGATATTAAGAGATTAAATGAATCTAAAAATAAGCTTGTTACTAAAAGAACAATTTTGTCTGAAATTCATAAAATTTATGACCCTATTGGATTCACTTACCCTGTAATTTTAATTCCTAAAACTCTGTTACAAAACTGCTGGGAATTAAAAGTAACTTGGGATGAAGGTCTTCCTGAAGAAATAAATAGGAAATACATGAAATGGAAAAATAATGCAACTCGTTTAACAGAAATAAAAATCCCTCGACAGATGATGCTTAATATTGATTCTGGATTGAAATTATCCTTTCATATATTTTGTGAGGCATCTCGAATGGCATATGCCACCTGCGTTTATTTAAGAAATGAAAATGAAACTGAAGTTTCTTGCCGTTCAGTTCAAGCACGACCTAGAGTTGCTCCTCTAAAACCCACATCAATTTGTAGACTAGAATTACTAGCTTGCGTTATTGGTGTAAGATTAATGAAATCTATAAAACAAGATTTAAAGGAAGATAATATACCGATGTTTTATTGGACAGATTCAATGAACGCATTGTGCTGCATTAAGAATGAAGAAAATTGGGGTGTATTTGATATGAATAGAGTAAAACAAATACGAGCTCTTACTAATCCTGATACATGAATTATGATCCTGGAAACTTGAATCCTGCGGATATTCCGTCAAGAGGATGTTCTGTTGGAAGTATTAAAGCCAAAAGACGGCATGAAGGCCCAGCATGGTTGAAGACCGTTAGCCTACTTGTGCTATTTCTCCTGACAAAGATATGATTGATCAAGAAAGAAGAAAAACAGTTGTATCCTCGTTAACAAATGTAGATGAAGAATTTTCTCATTTCACACAAATTTCTTCTTTTGGGAAATTAATTAGAGTTATAGCCTGGATAGAAAGGTATATTGACAACTGCAGAGATAAAAATAGAACAACGTCAAAGAACTTAGAAGTTAAAGAATTGAAGGCAGCTGAAGTCCCTTGTTTGGAAAATTGTGCAAAGGGTCTCCTTTAAAACAGAAAAGGATAAACGCTTGCGACATTTAAAACCATTTGTTGATTCATCTGGTCTTTTAAGAGTAAAGCCAAGAATATTAATGAGCCAAGACTTATAAAATTTTTGAACACCTGTAATCCTACCTCCTGAACATCCAGTTGTCTCTAAACTGATTATGGAAACACATAAACAACAAATGCATTGTGGAACTCAGACTTTAATGGCAATGCTACGTGAAAATTTCTGGATTTTGAAAAGTCGTAAAACTATTCGTAAAGTGTTGAAAAACTGCATTAAATGTAGAAGATTTGATTCGAGGCCCCGTCCGCACCTTTGCCAAAAGACCGTGTTAAAGATTCTTCTGTTTTTGAGGTGACCAGTATTGACTTAGCTGGCCCTTTATTTTTAAAAAATAAGTCGAAAACGTGGATAGTTTTATTTACATGTGCCGTACACAGGGCAATTCATCTTGAACTTTTAGCGTCTTTGTCAACAGAAAACTTTTTATTGGCTTTCCGGCGTTGTATAGCTCGCCGAGGAAGACTTGAAATTGTCTACACTGATAACTTTATTGGTACAAAGTCGCTCTTAAGAATGATTGACTGGGATAAAATTATTAAAAATCATATTGTGAATGGAAATTCATCCCATCAGCTTCTCTCTGGTGGGGTGGATTTGGGGAAAGAATGATTGGCCTGAAACATTCTCAGAAAAGTTTTAGGTAATGCCTCACTGAAATATGAAGAACTCTCTACAATCCTCTGTGATTGCGAAAATATCTTAAATTGCAGACCATTAACTTATATCTCCGAAGACTTGGAACTGGAACCCTTGACACCTGCAATGTTTTTTCGTGATCTAAAAGAAAGTGGTGTTCCAGATCTAGGCATTACTGATGCCAAATACCTACAAAAAAGGTATGCATACCAGATGAAGGTCATAGATCTAAGAAAACGGTTCAGTACCGAATACTTAGGAGAACTAAAAAACCGTACTTAAAAAACAGAGAAATATGTTAAACTATCTGTTGGAAACATTGTGTTAATAGAAACACGTGAGAAAAGAATCAAGAGGCCTCTAGGAAAAATTATAACACTAATCCCAGTAAATGATGGTATAGTTCGTTTAGTAAAACTACACACCAAAAGTGGCGAAATCCTTCGACCCATACAACGAATTTATCCGTTGGAAGTCCATTTACAAACGGATAATCTAGGAGACTGTTTGAGGGAGAAGCATTCTGATAAAAAAATTTGTGATAAGCCTACAACTTCTATTAGATCTACAGATTTTCGTGCCGCTGACAAAGATCAGTCACATGAACTCAATCAGGATTCTCTCAAAATAACTAGATGTGGACGAGTGATTCGAACCCTTGAACGATTAGATTTCATGAACATTCAACCACGCTATGGCTGAGTTTCAACTTGGCGAAACTCATCGAGGGGGAGCATGTCGCGAACGACGCATGCTTCGCTCTTGGGGAACGGATCGAGCCTCCAGACCGAGGAGTATAGAAAAGAAAGTTTCTGAAGTTTGCCTTTGAGAACTGGCAACGATGAGTACGTGTATAGAACAATGACGTTAAGTAGGTTAGAAGCGTATTTTTGTTGTAATGATCGATATATTGTTACTGTTTTGTGTGAAGTGTAAAATAAAGTGATTCGTGCAGCGTTAATTTTAGATGAATTTGAAATATAGTCTGCCTAAGCGGCGGACCAGAATCGAAGAACGAGGATCATAAAGGTAGCAACTTTTCTTCATTTGCTTATTCAGAATTTTGAATGATCTGTTTTTTACTGAAATAAAAAAACTTGCGAAAAAGCGAGAGCATAAAAGGCAAATGCAACTGTAATGTTCACTTATTAGAAAAAAGAACGAAATACATCTGTATCTGAAATATAAAATCGTGGAACCTGTTTTTGTTTAGACGAGTGGTGCGCCATATGAGATGAAAGTATACGTCTTTGTGACTTCTGTTATTTCAAACGATGATTCCTAATATGTGCGTTCGGGGCTTATAAATAACTGTTGAGATAAGTGTTTGCGGAAATAAAAGCAACTCTCACTCTGTCTGTTATTTTTAATATCATATTATTTTCACTGTTTTTCGCGTGTACAAAGTAGAAACTGGAAAAGTCTGTCGAGACATGAGTCATATGACTAAGCGAGGGAGGAATGTTTTACCGCGAGTCGCTAACCTCGTAACCCGAATTAAACACCAAAACGTGCTCGCTGCTCTCTGCATCCAAAAAATGAATCATGCGGGACAAAAATACGGAGAAATAAAAGGAAGTAGTAAGGTCGTTTTTTGACGACGAAAGCTTCCGACACTACCAACTACACATAGTTGCGCTTTTTTCTGTTTCACTTTTCCCCCTCCGTTGAAAGGAACTGGCAGATTTACAAAAGCGAATAGTAACGCTGTTGCATCAGTTGCTTTGAAATGTTGTGCCTAAAAAGTTGTGCCCAGTTCAGGCTGAAAGTCGATCGGTTTTGCATGTCGGTTGCCTAAAACTTAACACCGTATTTCTTCAATTGTACTTTTATAACACTTTCAATTTAAACATTACATCTGGGATCTGACACTCAACTGAACAAGTTGAGGGTTTAGAACTTTTATGCTATTCATCGCGTTTAGCGCTGGATAACTGTACTGCAAGGTTTGCTCTTCCCAAACAGAAATCTTTGGTCGTGTGAAGTCACTGACCTATACTTTTCTCAAAAATTTGAAAGGAAGTCTAAGTCAAATAACGTCATTGAAATTGAACGATGGAAAAAGCTTAAACCTTGTTTGTTTTATTTCAATAAAAAACAGATCATTCAAAATTCTGGATAAGCAAATAAAGAGAAGTTGCTTACCTTTATGATCCTTGTTCTTCGATTCTAGTTCACCGCTTAAGGAGACTATATTTCAAACTCATCTAAAATTGAGACTATTTTGCACGAATCACTTTAGTTTACACTTCACACAAAACAGTAACAATATATCGATCATTACAACAACAAAAATACGCTTCTAACCTACTTAACGCCATTGTTCTATACAAGTACACTCATCGTTGCCAGTTCTCAAAGGCAAACTTCAGAAACTTTCTTTTCTATACTCGTCGGTCTGGAGGCTCGATCCGTTTCCTAAGAGCAGAGCATGCGTCGTTCGCGACAAGTTTAATGTCTTTTTAAATCGTTTCTAAATGATACCAACAGTGTTCTTGATAATTATAAAAACACGCATTAAGAAAGAATAATAAGGAGGTTCACTTACATTAAATTTCTTATTTACTTCGATGATGCACGTAAGTATTAATGATCTTGGGTTTAGATTAAAAGCATTAAGAAGACTATTTGCCTCAGCACTCTCGCCGCAGCGACTTGGCAACACTCCCAAGGATTAGCATATAAGGCTCTCGCATCCTCCTCTTACCATTAATTTCTCGGCAGTCTTCCGTGTCGACAAATTCTAATTCATGTCTTGCCTTAAATCCTTACGCTGGTCAGGTATTGCCTTAGAAAGTCCTTCACGAAAGCATTCTCCCCTCGAAGAAAATTCGCCAGCATTTATTTTACACATGTAACAAATCAAGAAAACGCCCATATAACCAGCCCATTCTACTGCCAGGTTCTGCAGCCAAGTTCTCAGAATAATCTTATCCATTGCGAATCAATTATCCTCCAAATTTTACACATACTAACAACTTAATTTTTCTTTGATTTACAGAACAGTATACACCGTAGCCATTAACATAATTCTAATACAGAAAATTAACATAAAGAACACAATTGTAAAATTTCGCACTGTAAATGCCTTTTTAAATCGTCTAATTAATGCTTACACTACTACGCTATAAATAATATATTTCTTTCTTACTATCAATATAACTGCTAAGAAAGAATGCTCAGGTAATAACGATAAAAGAGATGACTTTTTTAATTCATTCACTCAAGACACATTTATGAAGAAACGAAATTGCTTCCTCGACTTAAGATAGCAAACAGTAGCTTCTCTAAACCACAACTGGAAAAGACTTTATAATTTTATTTAATTTCCGTTCCTTCATCAACAAGCTATCACCACTCATGTGCGAACACGAGAAGCAGACGCAAAGGACGCACCTTTCCATCGGCATTCGAAACACATTTTATAAAATTCAATCTTCCCTTCCTCTTGCTACCACGTTTTTTAACCTGTCTTCGAAATTTTATCAGCCCGCAGCAATTGTTAAAGTTTTCAAGTGCAACAGAGATTGGCTTTATCATTCTCAGAATTTCCTGTGCATGCCGTAAGCTATTAAAATGAAGTTATAATGCAAATATTACCAAACCTCTACAGCAATACATTACAAGGAAGAAGTAAGAGTTTTAACTTTTTATTTTTATAAACTTCTGAGCACATGAAAAAAAAAAAAAGTTGAGTTGAGTGCTTAACGGGGTAATACAATGTACAAAACTAATGGCAAGCAATAAAACTGATCTGGCATGAAACAAGAATCAAATCGGAATTCTGGAATGTCTAATTTCTCTCTACTTTTTCTCTCCTAATTGCTTACGAAATAAGAGATTTTAAATTGTTAATTTCTTCTTAATGTGTTATGGGTAGGACATCTAAAAATCAATAAAATACATCAAATAAAAATTAATAAAACAACAGTACCTTTCAATGTTTTAATTTACCTAAAAAGACAGTTTTTTACGGAAAGGGAAAGTAATAATTCCTTTAATCAGCCTTTCAGAAAAATAAAGGAGGGAGAAAAAAAAAAGACTTACTTAAAAACTATTAAGACTAAATGTCTTAAGACATTTAGTCTTAATAGTAGTATTCGCTTCACAAACGCCTTACGTTTACATCACCAAATCAATTACCTTGTATGCCTTCGTAGAAGACTTTCTAAAGGGAATTGGCTCGGCTCGTAAACCTTACACATGAGGAAAAACACGAAAATGACGATGGAGCCAGCCCGTTCTCTGGGATTCGAATTCAGGGGCGAACTACCAGCGTTAAGCGACTTTACCGCTATGCTTGCAGGTGGTCCCAAACGAAATTCCTTATACACTGCTCGAGATTGAAAATGCAACACCAAAAAGGAGTGGTCAGAAATTTATGCAAATTTTAGAGTAGACGCACGTCACTGTATATGCGAATGATGCGAAATGTGTAGCTCTCCGACGCATGTGAAGTAAGATATAAGGGAAGGAACGTGCAGAATGGCCAATTTCCGTGTCGTTATTTCTGCCAGACGAATTATCGAAGAAAGTTGGTTGTTGTCCCGAAGGATACGTGTAATAGAAGAGAATGCCAGGCCGCCTTCAACGTAGGCACTTCCAGCAGATAGACGATTTTACGAGGGGTAAGGCGATTGAACTGAGAAGGGCGTATTGATCCTTACGTCAACTCGCAGCTGATACCCACATGGATGCGAGCACGGTGCATTGGCTATGGCGAACATGGTTGGAACAAGGGAATGTGGGAAGGAGTGGTGCAGATGCAGCCAGAGTGACGTCAGCACGCGTGGATCGACGCATCCGCCGACAAGCTGTGGCGGTCCCGCAAGTCACTTGTACCGCGATTCTGCAGCATGTGCGAGATACCCTAGATGTTCCCGTGTCGACGAGAACCATTTCCCGTCAATTGGTTGAACGTGGCCTGCACTCACGGCGTCCATTAAGAAGACTGCCATTGACTCCACAGCATAGACGCCAACGTTTAGAATGGTGCCGGACTGGAGCGATGTGGATGACAGAAGGTCGAAACATCGTGTTCTCAGATAAGTCACGTTTCTGTTTATCCAGTGACAGTCGCCGCATAAGTAAGTGGCGTCGACGTGAAGACAGATCTAATCCGGCAGTAACTGTGGAACGCCCCACCGCACGACAACGTGGCATAATGGTTTGGGGCGCTATTGCCTACGATTGCAGGTCACCACTAGTTGGTATTCAGGGCACTATGACGGTCTAATGATACTTGGATAATGAACTGCGGTCGGTAGCAATTCCCTATCTTCAGGGGCTGCCTATATTTTCAGCAGGATAACGCCCGACCACGCAGTGCTCGCAGCTGCCAAGATGCTCTACATACAGATGCTCTAGGTATACAGATGCTTCCCTGGCCACCGTACTCTCCTGACCTGTCACTAATGGAACATGTGCGGGATGTGATTGGACGCCGTTTGCAGACTCTGACCCTGCCTCGTTCAGAAGAAGAACTGTGGCAAATGGTTGAAAGGGAATAGAGAGCCATCCCTCAGGACACCATCCGCACTCTTACTGACTCTATGCCTAAGCGTGTTTCTTCGTGTATCGCTGTCCGCGGTGGTCCTGCATCCTACTGAGCCGATGCCGTTCTCGCTCTGTATTCTGACTATCATTTTGAAATAAAGATCACTCGTTGCTGCTTGCTGTTCTTTTCTTTTCTCCAAATTTCATCACTTTCTGATCACTCCTTCTTGGTGTTGCATTTTCAATGTCGAGCAGTGTATAACAGCTAAATAAAGCAAGCACTGAATACTCAGTCCAGCGTGTATCAACATATAGTGTTAATTAAGATATCAGCTTCGATTTAAATGGAAAGAAGCATTCTTGATACAGTACTAAGTTATAAGAGATTTTAGGATCTAGGTAAAGTCATAAACCTAAAGCAGAAAAAAGAGACCAAGTTTGATCTACTTGCATAATCGTATTATACTACAATTAATATTAGAGTCCTATTAAGGAAGTTTGAGGGCTGAAACACAGACTCCAGACAGCCTTCCTGGCTTTTACGAAAACTGGATTATACGAAATCATAGGATGTTTCCAGAATTGACAGAACCCTATGCTCTAGGTGCAGGCCTTAGAGCGCCTAAAAGAAACAAAGTGCGACTAAACAGCGCCTATACACAAGACAAGCCAGATAAAATGAACTTATCCAACAGAAAATCATCTTCTCAAAATCATCGGTGATTGTTTTTAGATTACTCGATTTATAATTTAAATATTCAGAAGTTAAAAAATCATGCACTGCCTTCTTTAAAATCTGAAAATTACTACTAATTCCAGTACGATAGCAAAGCTGAGAAGGAATCCAGCAGTATTATAACTGGAGCTGATTTCACCGAGGAATAATTTCAATTCTGGAAACCTGTAACCGCGGTGTATAAAAATGTAGTTATAAACTGCAATTAAACACACATTTCTAAGAAGTTTTTTGTTTTACATATGCCAATAACGATTATATTTAGAAATTAAAGAAATTGAAAGTTCTACCTCGCTAAAATTCAAACAAAAAATAAAATCTAATAGCAGACATTTTTAAAAACCGTTTAATATACACTTCCACAGAAATATTTTCAAAGAAAGTAATTGATGGTCGCGAAGTATGCAAGGCTAATTACTTTGGAAAATATGTAACTTATCGATAATCCTTCATTCAACGATATGACACCGAACCAAATACTTGAAAGACTGGTTCATCGCTTGTTGCAATCTCTCTTTGCATTAGACAGCGAAATCATACTCAATCCGATATTGGGATTATGTCTGCATTAGCCGATTATGCTTGCACTAGATGGAAACTTTACCGAATAGGAACATTGTACCGATTATTTTTTTGAACTGGACAGGAACCTCAACTGCGAAGCGATTCAACTGGAAATTCAACAACACGAAGTGTTTGATTGAGATTACGCCAGTTACAGCATAAACAGCAGTTAAAACTATCATAATGCCGATCTATACAATTACGAACTTTCGGCACATGGTTTTAATGCATAAACAAACATAGGTTGCCCTTCTTCTCTTTAATCAATCAAAATTATTTTAAACGATAATTATCATCTTGATTATCATCTGATTACCATCTTGACCAATCAAAACCATCATCTAACCAAAATTATCATCATAATGTAAGGTAACGTAAGGTATAATCATAAGGTATTTTTATTTTTGTATGACACTGACAGTAATGCTTCGCATCAATTCAATAAAGAGAGCATATATTAATAACCTTAGAAGAAATGCAATTGTCATCACATCAATCATAAACAGAAATTGATCTGATGAGACCAACAAAAGCTCATGTTAGATTTCAAGAATCGGTATAGTCCAGCAAATTACTATCAGTCTCTAGATGATGCAAATTTTGTTGGTTTTCATTACTTCTATGCATTACACTTAATTCAAGTCACTGCATTGTTCCCCTTCCTCTCATCTGGAAGGATATGTATAATTTTCACTTAAAATATAAAATTCTTGTGAAATTTAGGCGGATAGCACTAGCCTGCTTTGCTAAAATCAAACTAAATTCTTCACGCAAAAGAAAAACCTCAGTTACGATTTGGCCTCGGAATCTGACACACCAAAACAAAACAAAACCTTTCCCAAGTGTGTTCCTTCATTAAGTGGCGGTTAATAATCAAAGCATACGATCTTTAATTTTCCTTATAAATTTAACCTTCTGTAATTGGTCAACAAACTAGGTGACTGAAAGTAAAAAACGAACTTCTTAATAATTTAAATCTTTTATTTTTTAGCAATATAAATAAACAAAGTGCACTTAATTATAATACATTCAATTGAATATGTTTACGAACATAGACATCTTTGTTGTTATTAATAAAAATATTTCTAACATCACACGTTAAATTTCTAACACTAAGAACTAGACTAAAATATTTATTATTATTGTTATATATATATATTTTAAGGTGCTGAACTATGATCTAAAGGTCCTCTGATTGAAATTCTTTTACGCATATGTGTCAGTTGTTGTTTGCTGCGATTTCGAACCGACTTTTAGCTGAATTTATTTATTTCAGTTTTTATTACAAAATGAAGTCCTGTATGAAAATAACTGTACATTATTTTCCTTCAATAAACAAAACCATCATCAGATTCGCGCATACGCAATACAAGCCTTCGTGCACTAAAACCACACATACGCGATTAGATCCGATGTCCAAACAATTCTGATTTTTCCTGTTATGATCCCTTGTTCTTTCTAAGTAAGCGAAATTAAGCTTATTGTTGACTTATTCACCCCACTCTGTTCTTTCAAACAAACAAAACAATTTAAGAATCTACTGAATTTAGTTTCAAGATATTTTTAATTAAAATTATGAATTTATTACAAACTAAATTGCAATGTTAATTTTCTATAAAGTCAATGAGAAAAACATGACTAATTTAATTTTAGTTAAGGACTATTGCTTTCCACTGATAAAAAATAGTAAATTCAACAAAATAAATGTTTTTGTTTATTTTATACAACAATAAAAATAAAAATCAGCTTATACTTCTAGTTACAAAGCAAATGAATATTGTCATTTTTTAATTTTATAAACATAAATATTGTCAATTATTCTAATTCTCAATTCTAATTTCTAATTTTGCCCCCCCCCAAAAAAAAGTGTTTTGTACATTTTGTTTAATGAAAATAAAAATATTCAGATTTTTTTTAATAACATAACCTTAGTTAAAGTAAAACGCAATTAGAGGATACATAAATTTTCCTCTTTTGCTATTACAGTAGTTTCGTATTGACCTACCCTAAAAAAAAAAAAAAGGATACCCCTCCTCGGCAGGTTTACATATTTAAATTACCAATAAGGGCCGTGTTTGGAAGGCAAAACTAAGTTTTGCTAAATTGGTTTGTTTTTGGTGTGTTAAATCAAGCTGCAGTTTTTTACATCAGCAAATACGAATTACAAGTACTTAATGTTATATAACTCTCTAAATTTGGAATATAACAATAAAGTTTATTTACTCGCTGTGGTAACAACTTTTCCCCTCTTCCTTGTAGTTAAATATTATTGCTCATTTTTAGGAGAAATTACAATAAACATATTGAAATTCATACTTAAAAATTAAATATATTTATTTCTACTTTTAATAAGCATAAGTAATTTTTATCGGTTATTCGAAATTATCTACACACTAATTCGCATAAACGTCGCTGCAAAGTGTACGTACCACTGAAATATAATGAAAGTGCAGCCTCTATATTTTAATTTTTTTGTACAACAAATTTTGAGACCTCGATTTATATTCGTATTTGAAATCCGCGAGGGAACGAGAAAACTCGGAGAAATTAAAAGCACTTTTTAAGTTGCTGAACTTGCAGTTACAATCGGTGCTCCACATCATTCGATATCTCATGTCATATCATTACGCGTTACAGCCTACATATACTAGAAACTCGTAAATATTAACTCCGGAGAAAGCAGATGCTCATTAACCACTTGCGTACTTCATTGCCATTCACAGACGTAACTAAACTCGTGTCATCACGGTCGTCGTACCTGTTCATTCATAAAAGAAACAAAATATGGTGTCTCGAAAGTATGGTTGGTTGCTGGATAGACAGGTGTTACTTACAAACAGGGAATGCGTGTAAGGGAAAACTACGGAGCATCCATTTAAAAGGAATAACGAAACTCGACAGATATCAGCTGACTATTTTGGTAATTGGCTGATATAAAAGCACACGACAGCCTGAGCAATGTGGAGGCTTTTATGAAGAAGGTTTTAAAGGAAACTTGCTCGTATTCTTGTTACACAGGGGAAAAGCATAATATTGCCCATGGAACCAGCTTATTACACAGAATCCGAACCCGGATCGAATTAATATCCAGCGACCTTACGCAATCTGTTATTGATGAGTTATGCACTTCGAATACAACTAGCCTAGCTTCTAGTAATTTTATGCCATGTTTAAAATTAGGTGATATGATACAGTGTAATCTTCGTTTCAATTCAGACCTACAGACAGTGCACATGGGCACCATCCGCAAACTCTTCCAAGACTATGACAGAGCGTGTGATCTTCGTTGTGATTGCCGAAATACTCACATCTATCCACAGCAGAAAAATGTGTATAAGAAACAATTTAGAAAAGGGCTTTTAGTGATAGTTTATTTAGTGAAATGTTTGTGATAATGATATTATGAATTTTCATACATAACTGTTGTTAACTTACTTCGGATTTCGTCACAATGAATCATATAATTTTCCCTTCTTTATGATTTACGCCCCACCATTTTATTTAGTAAATATATAAATTCGAATAGAGTATGCCTGCTTATACTGTCATCAGAAAACTTCAGACGCTATGTTAAATATGAGATTTGAATACAGGAAGTACTTGAGAACGTTACCAAAGTCTTGATAGATAAAATCTAACCATTTCTATTTGGAACAACTTCCAATAGATGAAATATTACAGAAACTAGTTATCTGTAATTTGTTCTGGAAAGACAGAACTTGACATTTTCTATTTGGATCTGTTTCTCTGTAGATGAACGATTACCAAAATCTGGAGCTATTCGTAATTCTACTGATAAAGATTTAACCATTCGTAAATGGTGTTGGGATGAGTGCGCATTTCCACAAATACATCAATAGATTTAGTTATTCTGCTACATGATAATTTTTCTCAATCTTCACTCTCTTGAGATTTAACTTCTATGCAGTAACATGATCAAATAAAAGGGAGAGAGAAATTAAAAGGAAAAAAAAAAGGTTAAAGGATTCATAGCCGAGCAGAAAATGCCGACCTTGCAAGTGAAGGTCGAAATGGGATTATGCCATTAATACTTTAAGCATGCGAGAGGACGGGGAAGACCGTGGATGAGAGGCCTTTTTCTTGGCAAGTACAGGTGAGACATAAGCGGAATTACATTTCCATCCAGACAACGGGCGCCATTCAAACGATCAACTCATCATACGTACTTCGCACGCACAGATTCCTCACAGCGTCTAACTTCTCCCTCTCACCACCACCTTCCGCCTACAGGAGGTCGCAAATAATTCGCGGTCGTCTATTTTCGCGAAAACCCGAAAATATACAAAATGTTAAAATTGTTGTCCCCCCTTCAGAGTAAAAACTCATGCTAGTAGACACTTAAATTTCGTCGCGAATTAGACACAAGCAGAATTTTCATTAACTATCGGGCATAAAATATAGGGACTCATTACCAAGACATAAAACAATAAATATGTTAAAAAGCTTTTACTCGTAGGTCTTTGTAATGACTTTTCTTACTTTCAGTATACCTTTTGTGACAGATCATATTTTGAAGTATGTGACGCAATATATTTAAAACTAATTTCCGAATAAAATATTCACAGATCCCCCTACTGAAATTAAAAAGACCACGAATTCTGTTAATTTTTGTAAAATTAAACACAGAATATTTACTCTAATAGGTTACCACAGCGTTGGAGAAACATTTTAAAGTCCACTTTTTATAATCCGAATATCAAAAAGGTCCTTCAAAAGATGGCATATATGAAGTACACCCAAAACTACGCAACTGTGCCAAGAAAATCAGTTTTTATTCAGCTGAAAAATCTGAACTTCACGTGTAGTAGAGGTATGGGGGGAGTGTTTACACATTTTTAGAACAATTTCGGGACTTCTTAATTAATGTCTAAAATGGAATTTCTTCCGTAAATACAGGAAGTAAAACTTTCTTTGACAGTACAATTGATTTTAACATTTTTTTCCACTCTCCTTATCTTTAGTTTCCCATCATTAGAGAATCCTGCGACAATCATAAACCCCGTACTGAAACTTTCTTTGCATTGAACAGAACCAAGTATGCATATTTCTTCTCTTCGTTTTCGATAAAAATGAAGAACACTTTTTGTTGGAGTCATTTAGGCAGACCTGTATTTCATCAAAGGTCACAATGTATTTCCATTATCTCCCGCTAAATAGTTTTCATGCAGGGCTCTACAAGTTCTGCAATGAGCCACATGCCTCGGCAAAAGCTGGCGAACATTTTGTTTTTTGTCTTTTATAAGTTATAAATCTTGATTAATTATTTTATTTGTTGTTGCTAGAGGTATATTTAAAGACTCTGCAACTAATTTTTGTGTTGGCGGATCTTCTCTTGTTGCTAACGATTTAACTTTAGATACATCACAAACAGTATGTACCTTCTTAGAGTACTCTTTGGGATTTTCTTTCTATGTAGAAGTAATGATTGACGTTTTTCTCTTTTCGATTAAGAATGTTACTCATTTTCCACTTAGAAATTTTAATAGCATGCATTTAACAACAATTTTGAATCATGGAATAGCAATATTTCTCTTCGGAAAGTGCAAAAACATACCTTAAAGGCACAGCTTGTTTACGTGCAAATTTGGAAAGAAGAATAAATTTAAAACTAGCATATGATAATTCTTATTTCGAATAATAAGCTGTTACCAAAATTTTTATTCCAAAACATTTGCTTTTTTCTTATTCTTCATCGAAATTGTTCCAAAAATGAATCATCTGTTTCCAAATTCAAAAACTCACAAAAATCAAAGGTTGAATAATTTTAAAAACGTAACGTTTAATATGCACATTATTTACAATTGATCAATTACAGATTTCCATTGATCATAAAAGACCGAAATACTTATGCCAATCGAAAAATCTAATCTTTTAATTGGAACTTGATTGTTCCATACGACTAATGTGCGAAGTTTCGCACGAATCTACCTACCCATTCAGAGCTCCCTGTGGAGAGAGTGCCGAAATTCAAAAAGCCATGTCACGTTTCATATGAAACGCTAGCGCCATCTATCAATTAATCAAAACAATTTCCACACCATGACATATGAAATCGTCTCCTTAGCTCAGCTAAATCCTAGTGTGTGAACCATACTCTCCAGCTACAGAAGCACGACCCTCGGTTGGCACTCTGCCAAAATACTCAGATTTCTCCGATATAGATGCGAGATGCTTTCTGAACTCTGAAGTGAATACATGAGGCTGTATTTCTCTCCGGTTTAAATCTTTTATTTTTACACTTTGTGCCACACTCTGCTTCTTGAAAATTTTGTATTATAAGGAAGAACAGTTGAAACATAAAAATAACCAATGCATCGAATATACTCATTTATGCTAATAATTGCAGTTGCAGCGGAGAGTGATGTAGTCTCGACTACATGACTTTCGGTTATCCAATACATCATGAGAATTTGATTTATAGCAAAAATTATTTTTTTACAGCAATAATAGGCACTGTTCTGTTATCAGGACTGGATTCAGAAATATATGTGTGTATGCACGTGTGTGTGACACGTAGATACATATATATACATACATTTCTAAATCCGGTCTTGATAGCAGAACAGTACCCAGTAAGTAATAAATTTCATTTAATATATACTGTGCGTACTACTTCTAAGTGAGTCGCAGTTATCAGAGTAACAATAATTATTACGCTAATTAGCTTTTTCACAGAGCACTTTACTAAACTTCGCAGACTGTATATATGTTATCCCTTCCTTAAAGGCACAATACGAGAAATATGGGTACTAGCATATTAACACACCACCTTAGTAGATCAAATTTTCAGAATATGTCAAGCTGGCAACCATGCTGATGACAATCCTTCAATCAAGAAACGCCGCCATTTTCGTATGCGTTCTTCTTTATTCTATTCCCAATTCCAACGGTTTTTAAAAATTAAATCTTGATATTTTTTGTTAATATTTGCCAGCAATAGGAGAAACTGTGGCAAAGTTTTTGCAAGAATACAGAATTCTGATGAACATTTTCTAAAGGAAGCAACGAGAAAATACGTTAGAAGCCGCTGTTGCCGAGTTTTGTACGAAGCCAAGTCTTCGGAATTCTCTGTTTTTTAAAAAAAAGCAAATCGCTGTGTACTTCGTGAGAATTGCGCAAAAAAATTACACAAAGATTTGAAGAAGATTGGTAAGTGCTGTATTTTTTATGTATCACGTAATCCTTATTTAATAATTAAAATTTGAATTTTAAATTGCTAAAGTATGTTTTCTTTTCATATGTTGATAATTACCGATTTACGATAAATATCTATAGTCTTGGGATCTATCTGGGGGAAAAAAGGGGGAGCGAGAAAACCACCAACTGCCACCCGATAATTAACTTCTACCTCTTCATTTGTAAAATGTCCCCAAATTGTGCCACGGTGGTTCTGTTAATAGGCAAGTACCGAATACGGTACGTTAATACGTAAAGTATATTTTGTACATCTTTTATACATTACAAGCTGTATTGTAATTAACCTAATTTTAATTTCTAATAAATTAATTCCACTACTATAGGGCTGAAAATATAAAATTATGCCCTTATTTCATCAGGTTTATTGTATGGTTCAACATAACAAGCATAAGTTAAATATTCCAAAAAGGTAGCTTAATAGGAAACGAAAAGCCCTTAAGAATCTCGGAATTCTAAACTTTTCAGGCATTAGCCATGTTGGTTATTACTAAAATTCAGAAAACTTTTCTAAGTTTTTTTAGTAACAAATTTAGAAATTATTAACTTTTTTTAGAAAGATAAACTGACGAGTTTTGCAGAGCTGTAATATTTAAATCTAAAGCTCCAAACTTACCTGGCAAATGGCCTCGTCTCCACAGTGTATTTGTCAGCAATTGGTTCTGTCCTTACGGCTACTGGCTTCTTGCAAACGGATTCGCTGAGGAGACCTTGCAACGTAGTATTTTCCATCTCAAAGTTATATATATGTACACCTATAGAAAGCATAAAAAAATTAGAAAATCATTTCATGTCATTTCGAAACCCACTTTTATAATTGATAAAATAAGTAAGTGTCTCAAAACTTCTTCGTCAAACCGAACTCTTAAACTCTACATTTAAGACTGATTGATTACAGTTTTCCCATCTCTCATTATGCCCGGAATAAATGGGGAATTTTTTTTTTTTCTTCTTTCCATATTAGGGAAAAAAAAACTTCCTCCATGTGACCGAATTTTATTTCCTTGAAGCTTTTCAAATTCCTTAGAAATTCCCTAACTTAAATGAATCCTCATTCCAAACCTAATTATCAAACTGCTTTTTAATATTTTATATCTTCCGTAATTAATTCCCTCTTTTCCCTTAACAGATGAAATGGTGCAAAGTACCATTACATTTGTCACTTTCCGTAACAGGAACTGTCCTCCATTCGCACTTAATAATAATAGATTTTGCTTAATTTTCTCAGGCGAAAACAATAACAAATTATTTTTTATTAACAGTACCGGAACCTAGAATTAAAAAAAAAAAAAAAGAAGAACAATTTAAATTCCTTATATGAAACAAACTTTCAACCATTTGACATCATAATGGGAAATCTGTAGGAGAATGAAATTTTACAGTTCTAAAATTTCCCACCATATTTCTTTGAAACATGTAAACCTTCCAACCTAGTCGCAATAAACCCATGCATTAATTAAAACAAACAGAACCATCAACGGAACAGCTGATGTTGACGTTAGGTTTATAAGGTTAACTGGCTAAGAACAGCTCCTAATTGTTTTAAATAAAATTTCCTAATTTATTTTCAGTGTTAGCCTTCTCAGCTCCCTTTACGAATAGTACTTGCACCCGTACTTCACAGCTTAGTTATAGCTACCAGTCGGTATTCTCTGCCATAGTATCCTAATTTTTTTTTTTAAATGCTTTGTTTAGTACAAAATTTCAGAATATTAAAAAAAAACGTCATTCTGAAAGCTTCGTATTTTAGACTCGGCAGTGCCCATATTACATTCTTAGTAGGAAAATATGTTAATAAATTCCGTCACGGAATATAAGGAAACACTGTTAAGTATTAATAAATTTACTACATAATATATGTTTCTCGGGTGGTTTGTATAAATTTTTTAAAAATTCTAAATTTAGAATGCTGTTGAGTTTTTGTTTCTGTACAAGGTCAATTACGAATTTTCGCGCGACATTTTCATTATGAATGTAAAATCGAATGGAAATAGATATACATAATTGGGCAGTAAAATGAAACTGCGCAAAAAAATGCATCATTCGCAATATTCTAATGGTATGGTCGTACATTTGAGAACAATGTAATCTTTATTAAGTACGACAAGAAAGAACACGCGGCGTATAGAAATACAAAGTGTAATAACAGTGTTGTAACACGTCACCGAAAAGGATGACAAAAATCACGTATGCGCATATTTTGTATTTTAACTTACATGTATTTTTACGCTTTTTCTGACGTTTTGTATTATTCTCAAAAAAGCTAAAAATTTGAGATACATCACACTCCAAAAAAAAAAAAAAAGCGGTGGGGGCGAAGAAGCTTTTTAAAAAGTAACATATTGCCTATTCGTAATTTGGGCATGGTGCCGATGATACTGCGTGCACACTGAAAATAACCACTTTCAAACGTGTGGGAGAGGAATGATATTAAGAATTGATTCAGTCATTATATAGATGTTCCCAGCTCACAAATGTAGGATTCCATAAATAGGTAAGGCTAATATACATGCATGTTTGGCATTAATATTTTCCTTACAAAGACATTTACTTATGCTTAAGTACGCTTCTAAATATTAATTCGTTACGTGGATTAAAGTGTTTTAATTTTATATGATCTGATTAACTCAATTACGATACTAAACCAGGGAAAGAAGATTCGGAGACCTAAAGGATTACAAGAATAGTGATTAAGAGATAATAACTTTTATTAATTAAAGCAGATAAACAGTGGTGTAGCTAGGATGGGGCAAGGGGAACATCTGCCCGCTAGGCGCAGCATTCCAGGGGGCGCCAAATTGATGTTTAGAACGAAATTTTAGAATGAAATGTTTTCCATTCTTGGAACACAGAAGCGGGCGCAAAATCTTCAGTTGTCCCCGGGCGCTGAAAACCCTTGCTACACCTCTGCAGATAACAGAATTGGTTCAAGGTTAAACGATGAAGTGAAAACTATAAAATGATACTGCTTGATATCGAAGACAAAGGAAATGCAAATATGCAAATTTAACTATCTTAACCACTCACCTACTGAAGGGTTGGCTAAATACAGTCTTTCTGTCTATGTTCTTAAATTTAGAATATACAAGAAGAAAGCAACATTCGGTTGAATATATTCAACCGTAACTATTCAGCATATAAATCAATATGCGATTATTCTTTCTTTCTAAATTCATAAAAATGAATTCATTCCGATAAGTTTTTGTTAAATAAACTTCGAATTCTTAATTATTAATTTGATGATATTTTCATCAAATAACGGAAAAGTGACAAAACTTATTAAAGTTATTTTGAAAATTTAAAAACTGAATTCACCGTTTCATCAAACCTATTATTGTTTTCTAGATTTTAACATCTTGCAACACTATCTCTGAACAGAAATAAAAACATTTTGGAGGTTAAAAGCTATGTAAAAACCCACTGATTACTTTTGAAACCGCACCCGAATCCTTTGCTGGACAAAATAGACGTAAACATTTTCACTAATGTAAATTCTATTTTTCAACAAAGGAAAAAAAAAAAAAAATTAATGTTCTGGAAACGCTTTTTTCACCCCGAACAAAGAACTTTAGAAGGCCGAGAGAGAAGGGGATCAACAAAAAATAAACAGCTAGAATTCAAGAGGAAAGAAAAAGAATATAAAAAAAGGAGTTTGACGGCATGTTTGGGTTCGACCTAGGTAGGTCTGCCCCGTCCGGAAACAAAGGTGTACCAGAAGCGTGCGATACGGCGGTCAAGCAACCTGTTTCTTCTGCATGGTACAGGAACGAGTCTTCCCTATGGATGCGAAAAAGGAATCAACACTATTTTTTTTCGATTTGAAAAGATGACGGTTCGCAAAGAGCGCGCAACTTAGCTTCTCTTAATTTTTGTTACACATGGTTACCATGCATGGATACCAATCGACATTTTTAAACGTTTTGTTTTCCGTTATATTTTATACTTGAGTGAAATAAAACAAGAAAATAAGAGTACTTATCCTTCCTTAAAACGAAATCCGCGTTTAATCCAAATGTATTTACTACTACGGCTGATAAACAATAAGGTAAGATTATTCGATTTCCGTCTTTAAGGAGGGATGTTTTAGTATAAGAATTTCCTAGGTTAAACTGGCTTCCATTCACATGCTGGAAATCATTAAAAATTCATTTCTGGTTCAGTCGCGAAGAAATGAACATAGAACAAACTATTAATGAATATTTCATTTGTACTCGGCCACTGATAGGCCATTAAATGTGTTAGCATAAGTATCTGATGTTTTAGTAATCTTTTGCATGATTCTAAGCTATACAAGATAACAATACTCAGCAATACCTGGACGGCAAATTTTTACGTTCCAAATGGTGTCTCAAAATTTTAATTTAAGTATCAAACTCAAGATTGTTCTAAAACATCCAAGTCCACTCTAGAAAGGTATAGCCGTTCCGATTTTATATTATTATGAAAAAGTTCTGGATGAAGGCTGGAACACTGGTCAGTTAAACACATATTTTAATCCATGACAGTAAATTTAGAGACATTTGTAAATTTAAAGACAGTAATATCTGCTTGATGGTTTTTCGAAATAATATGAAGTGGACATTGAGCAGAGTATCTGAGGGGGAAATTACAGCTACTTATCTTAAATTTTCCACAACAGTGAATACTTGTTTAGATGCACATGCAGAGGTCTACAGAATTTGCATTCCTTCCTCGTATACATAAAACTATTTTTTGAGTTATTTCAATTATCTGCAATGTGAAAATATTAAAATAACTTCAGAAAATAAATTAATAGGATGGAATATTTTCTGAAAATTGTAATTTAATTTTTACATTTTAAATTATTTTAATGTTAAATCATCATTATTTTAAAGTTAAATAAATTCTAACGTTAAATAATTAATCAAAGAAAGAAAAAGGCAGAAGAATCTGCACATGTTGATAATACTTTCTGAGAGCAAAACTGGTACGGTGGCACTGATCTGTTAGCACTAATCTAGGAGTTTGAGATGATTTTTAATGCTTTTTGATTTC
The DNA here is from genome assembly GCA_000611955.2 of Stegodyphus mimosarum. NCBI lineage: Eukaryota > Metazoa > Arthropoda > Arachnida > Araneae > Eresidae > Stegodyphus > Stegodyphus mimosarum. The sequence goes on along the minus strand of KK118583.1, from coordinate 107,160 downwards.
GGTGTTTCCAAATGTAATCAGGAATTAATAGTGCTCTTCAATAGGATACGAACCAAAAACTGCTAACAGTTTCCACCAAAAAAAAATTCGTGCAGGTATGGGCTGAAGCAAGATCGGCAGCTGTGCATCCTGTTATGGCATGTTAGGTATCCTGTTAGGCCTTGCTGCCTGTTAAGGTTCCGCCGCGACTAGAATTCCAAAAAAGAACACTACGGTATGCGGCCCAAGAGCCTCTCAGGAGGATTTCGGCTGGCCAAGTATTTTGAGTGCCCCCTTGCCGCACAGACACTAGACGCTTACAAACATCCATGCCTTTTTTAGGGTTCGACTCCGGGTATGACCATCTGGGCAGCAAAAGCACGTACAAGGGCATTGCGATAATTCCTTACAACTTTACTGTAACGGAAATTATTCCGAATTGCTGTGAGGTATGCTCCAACCACAAGAACCGCGATCCTCGCTGGGACTCTGCTAGAATACTTAAGCCTTCCTCTTGCTGACGTGTCGAATGAAAAGCCTGGTCTGAACAAATCCACGAATGTACGTTACAGTTTAATTCAAAGTGATTGTACTCTGCTGACCACCGTAAATGCAACACCCTGAAGGAAGCACGCAAATAACATGAAATTTACAACATGCATTAGTGGAGGTGAGATATGCAAATGATTATAATTTCAGCGCAGACCCACATCACACGCGCCTGTGGCGCCACTTCAAAACGCTATTTAAGGCTTGGAGTTTTCGATAATTTCAAGTTCGGCAATTGTGTGTTTCTTGTGGTTTTTAATCGGTAGTCGTGTTGGACGAAATCAAACAACTGTAATGCGGATACGTCACCGCTGGACGCAGGAGGGTACGACGGACCGACGTGTTCGATCGCATCCACCTCAGTGCACCACTTCACGTGATCACAGCAACATTGTACGCATGGTAGTAGCGGATCGCTCAGTCACATCACGAACCATAGCACAGCACATTCAGTCTGTAACGCATCATCCAGTGTCTGCGCGTACCAATCGACGCCGTTTACAGCAGAGGAGTCTGTCCGCAAGACGTCCATTGTTTCGTCTACCCTTGACGCAGAACCACAGACGTCTCCGCCGCCAATGGTGAGATGAAAGAAGGATGTGGACGGCAGAATGGAATGAAACTGTCTTTAGTGACGAGTCACGCTTCTGTCTGCAACACCACGATGATCGGATTCGAGTCTGGAGACCCCGTGGAGAGAAGATTCTGAACAGCTGCGTTATGTACCACCAGACTGGTCCTGCACCGAGTATTATGGTATGGGGCGGTATTGGATATCACTCTCGCACTCCTCTAGTACGCATGCCGGTACTTTAAACAGCCAGCGCTACATCTTCGAGGTGTTGGAGCCAGTTGTCCTTCCTTGCCCACAGCCATATTTCAACAGGATAATGCGCGACCACAGGTGGTACGCATTGTCCAAGGGTTCGTCAATCGCTAGATTGAATTCCTTCCCTGGCCGGCTCGGTCTCCGGATCTTTCGCCGATAGAAAACATGTGGTCCATGGTTGCTGAACGGTTGACCCAGATTACATCCCAAGCTGCCACACCAGATCAACTTCGGCAACGTGTGGAAGCTGCTTGGTTTCTCATGAACACATCCAAAGTCGCTTTGAATCAATGACGAGGCGTGTGGCAGCGGTTATCTCCAACAATGGCGGCTACTCTGGGTACTGATTCTGGAAGAAACCACACTTCACAGAAGTCTATAAATTTAATCATTTGATACTCGGTCAACATGTTATCTACTAAATAAATTTTATTGTGATAACTCCTGTCTTTCTAGGTGTTGCAATTTGGGTGGCCAGCAATGTAGATTTTCATTTTTCTTCAAAACTTTCAGTTAGTCCCTTCCTTATACTACTAAAAACAGAAAAATGAAACATGCAAAAAATAAATAAATAAAAATCTCAAAGCTTTGAGATTTTACATTATGCCGAGAGGGACGTTTTTTTTAACATTTTGTGTGTTATCTTTATCTATTAACTATCATGTTTTTCGCCCTTAAACCATAAAATTCAGTTCAACAGCAATATCGCAAAATAATTTTAAAATTAGCTTCGAAATTTTTGAGTTGGTTAATCAAAAATTCGTTAAAATTTTACAAAATATGAAATATGTAATAAAACAAATTCCAAATTTGGGCTTCCTGATTCCCATATTCGAGTGGAAACGTACGTCACTCAACATTTGGTACCGCTCTAGGTACCGTTGTTTTACCACAATGCGAGAAATATACATACATTTATGCAGACGCTTCATTATTTAATTTCTTTAAATATAATACAGGGATTTGGTGATATATGATATTTGGTGGCAAAAGTTTTGAAAAGTGAACCGAGATTTATCGTGAATCAACGCAAAATGCCAAAACGAAATTAATATCCCTTTCGGGCTAAAAATGCAACATTAGAACTAACCTTAAGGCAGCAAACGCCAGTTTGATTCCCTTCAATAAACGGTATTTCTGATATTGTTTGAAGAACATGATATACAAATAATTGTTAATATGGGACATACGGAAAACAATACGTATTTAAAATGATATTTCTGGTATCTTTTGCTCTTGGTCCTTTGTGAAGTGATTACTTGAAGAAAGAATATATAAATAATAGATTACTAAATAATAATAAACATAAAAAAATAATAGATTACTAAATGCAGGGAAATTTTATTCTTGATTACGTAATCGTGAATTATTTTTATACTCCTTTTTCCCCCCAAATAGTTCTGTTATCCTGATTAACTAACACATTTACTTTGATAATCAGAATTAACAATAAATAAATAAACAGGTCTTGAACTCTGGGATTTCCCCTCTTGTTCGTACAAGTCACATTAATTAAATTTTGCAGCAATAAGTTGGACAAAAAAATTTACTCGCCAATAACACCCATAATGAATAACAGCATTCATTCGTGAGTATTCCTGAGGTCTGAGTAATTAGCATGTCTTGCTAGCGGTTCGAAGATAAATGGTTCGAAACCCTGTGAAAACAAAATCGATTTCTCACATCTCTTACTTCGAAGAATAATAGTCTCAAAGTTGCACCCGACTAAAATGAGAAGATGATAATTCGCCACCATCTAGATTTTGTCGACTGGGTCTGTTGGTTCTCTCTAGTCGCTCTTTAAGTGGGAAAGAATGTAAGGAATTATCACATTCCTCCGCGCGTGCCCTTGTACGTAGTTCATATACCTAAGTAGCAAACTGGAAGAATTGTGATTCGAATCCTGGCGAGAATACAGTTGATTCTTCATGTGGCCTGGTCTGAAATACTTTAAGGAGCTCTGGTGCTAATAAACATGCGTACTACTTGCGAATATTTGTTTTACTATATTTGCGAATATTTGTTTATTTTACTACTTGCGAATATTTGTGATGTGTGATTTTCGAACACCTATCACTTGCATAAGAAATGCTACAGCAAGAGAATTTAAATTTTAGGAAGATGAATAATGAAACACAGAAAACAAATACCAATTTATAAATTAAAACAACAATTTTTGAAAAAATCGCCAACTGCATCATGAAGATCACCGAAACCTCTATATCAAAAATGCAACAGTGGGAGGGGGCGCATGAATATTTAAAAATTTATTAACCATTAAATTACTTGATTTTCTTGTTTAAATAGGAAACTAGAACAGCGAATTCAGAAAAAAAAAGGGGGAAGCAGCATTATCCAATCTAGAAGCATCGATATTAGTAATACGATCCTAGCTTTGCCCGGCTACTGGTCTCATGGCTGGATCGACATTGAGCTTATTTTTTGTATTGTTTCCATTTAAACATAATGCGAAAATCCTGTTCTAGCATAAATGGATGCAATAAATGAAAGACATAATTTGCACAGATTTGTGTAATTTCGATTCCTAATTTGCTAATTATTCAGCGACAGCGAATCTCAGAGGGACTTTTTAGTATATCTATCAGCATTTCTAGAAAAACCTGCCACTAAAATTATTACTTCATTACTGTTATATTGAATCAAAATTATTAAGCACACTTTGAGGTATTTATCGTCTCCAATTTCATGTCCTAGCTTGAGGGAAACATCTGTTGCAAGCTTCGTACACAAGCGATCCAGTGAGATAAATATATACCTAGCACTTATTAACTAAGTGCATAGGTCTCCGTATGATTTTATACCATAGCGAATTCTCTTCCTACCCACTTGGCCGCGTCATTTTGAGCACTCCTCTTTAACCATAAGATCTTATATTCAGTATCTTTAATTTCTGGACTTGATTCTTTAGTTAATAAATAGATTTATTGTATTAAAAATGTTTCAGGTATTCTGCATATGGAATAAGATCACAATATTATGATTATTTTATTTTTTTAACTTTTTGATATTTTAATCGTAACTCTTCAAGATGTTAAACTGCAAATCCAAAAATTTCTGATTACCTTATACATATATACATTAAATATCATTTGATATGCTAAGTCAGAAAGCAAACTAAAAGGAATGAAAACTGGAAGATTATGAAACATTCCAGCAGCGATTTTATTAAAAAAAAATTAATGGTCAGTACTTTGCTTCGAATAGAAATATAATTTCGAGAAACTTCGCAAATAATGTCAAAAAGGAATATCCTAAAACATGAGGGAGCCCAAAGCTCGTTCTGGCCATTTAGAATTGTTACATTAATAACAAACACAGAAGAATAAAAATTATACGGTTTGCAGAAGGTAATTACATTTCTTATCTAAACCAAACCTTATTATCAATCCTGACTTAAGGAGGAAAGAAGGCAAAACAAATGTTTTACATATTTAGAGGAAAAGCTTAACGTCGTTTTCTCGACACAGCTTTTAAGAGTTAGTATTAGCAACGGTTAGGAAGAGGAAGTTTAATGTTACGCTTAGCTATCGAATACTAACGAAATCTGTAATCAAAGCCTGATGAATGTTCCTATGCATTTCATACCATTTTGAAATGTTACATAAAATTTCTGGATCTAAATTCCTTATTGGTGAGACAGACATTTTTAACGCAAAATCACTTCTCTCCTCTCCCTCCAAACCAAAGAACATTCGATTTATTAAAATAACAAGTGTTCAGTTAATGATATGTCACTGAAGCTTTCAATGAAACTAATAACTACGGTGTTATTCTGCTCTCAATTATGTTATCAAATCAACAATTCCAATGTGCTTAAGCAATTCATTAATGGCAGAAGTACTTCATGTCAATACATTATCTGCATTCAAAAATTAAATTTTATCACGACGCTGACGAATTGCTACTAGCTAGAATTTTCAACAAAACTTCTCGATGACGTATGAGAGGACAATCTTACAAAGGCATACTATTTTTTACTTGCATAAGAAATTTTTTATTTTCAGATTGCTTACATTTTTCAATATTTTATTTATTTTGCTTGACCTATATCATCTTGGATCACATTTCGAAACGAGATCTGACAATTTAGGAAATTCCCATTTTTGCTGGTAACAGCCAATAAAGAAAAGGAATGTTTCCTTTTTTCCAGCTTCGTACGCTCCTTTTAATGGCTTATGTTTTCGAATAAGCGTTCTGAACATAAATGAAACATTTAGAGATGAAATGGTTTAGTTTATTTGATTATGTCAAAGCACTGGAGGACTATCTGCCTAAAGGAAGGGATGCCATCGTGGAGGACTTTTCAAACGGAAATTTTCTTGTATACACGTTACCACACGAGAGAAACCACCAAAACGCCCATGCAGCCAGCCGGTTCGCCGGGATTTCGACTCCTGACCGAATTACCAGTGTTCAAAGACTTTACCGCTCTGCCACTGGTGGGCTCAGAGATTAAATGAGTGTAATGTATTATATTACATAATCCTGAATGTCCTAGATACACATACTTATGTAGAAGCTCTACAGCTTGCTGTGTTCCGGGAATTAAATGAGCTGAGCAATTTTTTAAAAATCACTTCTCAATCTTTCATACGTTTTATTAAGACAAAAGGTCTATAGAAAATTAATGTCAGAGAATATTAAAAAATGAACTATGACATTAAGATGCGCAAGTCTTTTTTTTAACATTTGAGTACTAATATATAACAGAAGTACAGCGACTCAAATTTCGATAACTCGAAATAACTGGCGAAACACAGAATGCGAAATTAAATCTCCTGTCCCTTTCATTTAAGTTCAGCAATATTCAACCGCAAGCAGTTCAAAGTACCTAAAAATGAGTAGCTATTATTTTGATGCATTTTCTAAATGGAGAGGAGAATAAGAAACGAAAGCTATATATACTCGGATTACACATCAATAACATTAGAAAAAATAATAATTCTAAGTCATTCTTTCGAAATTAATTGATTGCATATGGTAATGTTTTCTTTGATCGCAGTACCATTTGTTGATAACGATAGTTATCATAGCAGTTGACGCTTATCGGTGTAACAAACACACTTCTATTTTTACAAGTGTCATTACATTCTTGCTAGAATTAGAACTACTGGTTTCTAATCAAACTACCTGTTTTCGGCAGTTCTTCTAACATTACTAATGTCGAGACTGCGCAACGGGTATCGTAACTGACACACTAAATGCAGTCTGAAGTAGTGCATATATAAGCAATAATCATCTGGCAAAATGAGTGTTTATTTGCATAAATTACATAAATGAGTAAAAAATAATTTTATATAAGCAAAATTAAGTTACAAAAACATATAGTACTTTAAATTTCTGGGAAGTTGCAGCTAATGAGAGTTAGATGTAATAATTAGCAGTGAAATACCCGTGAAGAACATTTAAACCTCTTTGTGCGAAAGACGGCAAAGTGTGATTTTAAAATAATGCCTATTGTTACAAAAGAAAAATATTAAACGGGTACATGTGTTTATCTCGTGGCTGGTGATTTTGAAATGAAATTGTAGTGCTTGGATGATGTCGAAAACTGCAGGAAAAATTTTCAGCAATTTTGAAAATTGTCTGACGTTAGTACTTAAATTGGCATAAAATGAGCTATTTTTGATAAACCAAGGAACCCTCGCAATTTCTCTATTTGCAAAATTTGTATTTTATAGAGATTTGTTTTCCCAGCATGTTCCTTTAAGTGGCATATGTAAAGTTGGACGGATTATTGTTTTACATATGTTGTACTGCGAACAGAAAAACAGCTAGCTCTCTTTGTTTAAGAAGAGGTCTTTAGTTAGTTAAAAAAAAATGTTTGTTTTGCAAAAAGAGGTGTAAAAGTATAAAATTATACAACTGTTTTAATTATGATATTGATATTGATATTAGGTCTACCGGAAAGTTCTGTCCGATACTATTATTTCAAGTTTCAACACGCATTCAGGTGCTTATTTGAGACATATATGGCTCTTTATCACTGCATTTATAAGCATCTGCAGTTCTAAATTAACTGAAACAAGAGTGTCTCGTGTCATCATTGAGACGCGATCATGTAAAATGCTCTTATTTAGGTTTCAAAAGCTTATAGTATATTGGTCCTTAGACGTCCTACTATGCACACAGCATTCTCTTATTCAAACTCAAACTCGATTTAGAGGTGGAAGGGACAAGTTATTCGGCTCACAGTGTACTCTTTTTTCGAATGATGTTTTTGTAAGTAATCATCCGATTTTCATCCCCAGTTATCATCCGATCCAAAAAATATTCGCTTTTGTTCCGATCATGTAAAATGGCTGCAAACGAAGTTCATTCACGACGTGTTTTATAGGAATTCCAATAAGGAAGAAATGCTGCACAGGCGTGTCGAAATTTTTGGTGGAGATGCAGTTTTGGATAGTTTGCAGGAGATGGTTGGAAAAATCTGAAGCAGCTGATTTCGACCTTGATAAACCACGCTGTGGACAGCCATCTTTGTTCGATGACGATATTATCAAAGCTCAAGAAACCATTTCGGACCATATTCGAAAACTAGGAGTAGTCTGTAAATATTCCAGATGGGTGCCTCATAAGTTAAATGGAAAAATTTTGCACGATCGAGTCGTCATATGCACATTTCTGCTTGCTCGGAACAAAAGCGAATATTTTTTGGACCCGGTGATAACTGGTGATGAAAAGCGGTGATTACCTACAAACACATCATTCGAAAAAAGAGTACACAGTGAACCGAATAACTTGTCTCTTCCACCTCTAAATCGAGTTTGAATAAGAGAATGCTGTATGCATAGTACGACGTCCGAGGACCAATACACTATAAGCTTTTCAAACTTAAATAAGAGCTCAATTCGGAGAGATATAATCAGAATATAAACCAGTCAAAGAAAAGAGACCTGCAATGTTCAACAGGGAGTCACATCACAGTAATTCATGATATATGTCAGATCACATGCTCCTTTGGTAACTGAGAAATGAGAGAAATGGAAGACCTAGAAAGAAAAATGGGAGACCTAGGCTGGAGAATTCGGCTGCGTTCAACATACTCCCCTGACCTACCACCCTCCGATCGCCCTAGTTTCTCCCCCTTAAAATTTTTTTGAAGAGAAAAATATTCAAAACTGAAGCAGACGTAAGAGAAGCACTAGCTGAGTTCTTCGGCTCTCATGACAAATATTTTTAAAAAATATTATGTACAAATAGCCATCACGGTGACAATAGGTTATAATAAACAATGGAATTATATTGTACAAAAAATTATTAAAGGTATGAGAAATGTATTATTTTTCTTCACTTCCCAAATGGGCAGAATTCTCTAGTAGACTTCATACTACGTGTAGCATCGATTTAAAACAAGTTACCATAAAAGCTCTTCTGCAACGAAACAGGTAAATTTTCAGGTAATAGTGAACTAGGTTTTCTTCCCTTTTTTTAGTCCAAAGGGGCTTTAGTCCCTGAAGGACTATTGTTTTCGTTTTGCGATTTTGGGTCGGATAAAAGTCTGAATCACTTTTCAAACTGTTGCCACCAAATCTTGCAGCCCTGTATTATATTTAAAGAAATTAAATAATGAAGAATCTGCATAAATGTATGTATATTTTTCCAAATGTGATAAAACAACGGTACCTAAAGCCATCCAATTTTGAATAACATACATTTCCACCCAAATATGCGCATCTGGAAGCCCAAATTTAGAATTTGTTTTATTATCTATTTCATATTTCGTAAAACTTTCAACGAATTTTTAATGAACAAACTCAAACGATTTAAAAGTGCGCAACGGCAACACTATACGGGGGGGGGGTGGAACTTTATCTCCAGCGCATGAGACTCTGTATAGAAAATCTAAAGATACGCTCAGTTTAAAATTATTTTGCGATATAGTTCTTGAACTGAATTTTACGGTTTAAGTGAGCATAACATGATATTTAATAGATAAAGGTAACACACAAAACGTTAAAAAAAAGCCCTTTTGGATGTAATTTGAAATCTGAAACTTCTTTTTTATTTTTATTTATTATTTTTTTTTTTTTTTAAGGAACGCCGGAACGCTTTTAATACTAAATGATTCTGTAACGAAGTAGGTATTACATAGTGTTAGAAATATTATTAAGTACCATAAACCTAGAAATATTCATTAAAATACCAGTTGGATGTATTACACTGAGTAAGAAAAAAAGTAAATATTTAAATTACTAAGTACTTTTTCTTCTTCTTTCTTTTTAAATCGCTCAATCTGCAGTAGAACACATTCACAAAATTCAAAAGACAAGTATTTTGCCATTTGAAATGGCAACGCTCTGGAAATTGGCTATTTGCGAAGGTTGCATAAATAGTATATTTCAGGTTTCCTAGAATGCCAACATTTATTAAGTCCTATGGATAATAAATGTGTGATAGCGTACCGTGATATAAGGGTCCACAAATTTTGGAAAAATTAAACTACAAACATTTCTAACTTAAAAAATTTTGGTTTGACATGGGAAATATCTAAAACGTATCACTTTCTAAATTTCTGGACTGTTAAATTCCATTACGCTATCTCACATTTATTATTTACCTGACCAGACGTGTGTCGCCATCACCTGAAACAAGACCAAATTTAATTTACCTTCCATGCAACTTCCTATGTAATCTGTTAGCAGAGAGTTGCTATTTCACATGACATAAAATACTTATCTTACGAATTTTAATTATGTTACTAAAACAAACATAGTGATTTAAAATCAGATAACGTATTAATAATTATGAATATTACCAACATCGCTAAAGAAGCCAAAAATTAGAAAAAAAAAATCTGACTGCTTTCAGATTTTAAATTACATCCAAAGGGGAGTTTTTTTAACATTTTGTGTTGCCTTTATTTATTAAATATCATTTTCTTCGCACTTTAAACAATAAAATTCAGTTCAAGAGCAATATCGAAAAAATAATTTTAAAATGAGCATATGTTTAGAATTTCGGGGGCTAGAGATAAAAATGTTTTTCCTGTATAAGTTGCCATTCCTCGTTTCGAAATCCTTGAGTTTGTTAATCAAAAATTCGTTAAAGCTTTACAAAATATGAAATCGATATTAAAACAAATTCCAAATTTGGGCTTTCAGATGCACATTATTCGCAATATTATTATTTCGTTACTCAAAATTTGATGGCTCTAGGTGCCGTTGTTTTACCACAGTGCGAGAAACAAACATACATTTATGCATATTCTTCATTATTTAATTTCTTTAAATATAATACAGGGCTATATTATTTGGTGGCAACAATTTTAAAAGTGAAACAACGCTTGTAGTGAATCAACGCAAAATACCAAAACGAAATTAAAAGTCCTTCTGGGCAAATTGTCCCTTTGGACTAAGTCTTCATCGGATGTTTCTAATGCCATATATTAAATACTAAGGCAAAGACTAATTTGGTTTTTATTAAGCTAAGAAATGTGATACTTTTACCGTATTACTTTCGTCAATTACTACTTTTTATTAGTAGTAACATCAGTGAAATAAACTGCATCTTTAGGGAAAATATATGAGCTACTGCATTTTCGGTTTTTGATTGATACGGTACAAGATATTTTTGTTACAAAATAAAAGTCAGCAGTTTTTCGTATTGATCCACGGCAATATTCCTTTCTTTGTATGCGGTATTGTCGAATCGATACTACTTTCGTATAACGGCGGAACTCAGTTTGGACATATTATTAACACTGTGCCGGCAGTTTTATCTTTTAAACATTATTTACTGTTTTATCACACAGCTGAAATACCAATTGTCAATTCTATAGCGCAGAAATTGGTTTATCGCAAGTATTTAATCGAATTACAACTAACCACTTAAATCATGATATGAACCAATTAAGAAATGAAATCACATTTTTGAGGTTTGCATTTATCCTCTAGAAATAAATTTTGTTAAGTATAAGTTATAAATCTGTTACATAAAAATCCATAATTCCAACTTCAGAATAAATATAAAAGATATTATTATATTGAATGGTACAATAAATAATAAAATTTATATTATTCAGTTGATTCGTATATAAAAAAAGACTTCCTTTTAACTCATATTTAATGATTTCGAAATTTAATCAAAGCATGTTTTTCTACTGTATATATATCAGAGAATTTTATATATAAATATAATTATTAAGAATACAGTAAATAAGATTCCACTCAAACTGCAGCTGTACAAAATTTTATAGATTAAGTGAGTAACCATCTATTGAATGGTAATGGTCCCTCCTTTACCAGTCTATATATATAAGCAACGTCATAACGGTTCTCATGTCTCAACACCTGAAAATTTGTTTCATAACTTTTGCTTTTCGAAACATCGGTTTCGCAACTATGTTACGCGAAAAGTAAATAATGATTAAGTCACGAATTTTCCCTTCTAAGTCATCTAGAAAAACAGAACAGGATGCCCTCTGAAATGAATAAAGTTAAAAACAAAATGCACAAGCAAAGACAGATCCCCGTCCTCTCCTAACACGACTTCCGGTTTCAGCATTTGTTTTCCTGCACTGAAGCGTGACATAAATAGCGTTAAGAAATTATTTATTTTTCAAATATTGCGGAGAAAGTAACTATTATTAAAAATTGAGAATTTTTAATACAAAATAGATTAAGTTACCCTTAATTAATTTCCGAACCAGTCCGACACATTTATAATTAGTATCTTTTCAGTGCTATAAACCTATGTCCCAAATGATACTTTTCATTAAAGAATTATTTAAGGTAATTGCCTTTCAGATTTTACAGAGTAACTTATTGATTTCAGTTATTGTCTTAATGAAACTGACTTTTAAGACACTTTGTTCGTGGGGAAAACACTTACTTTTTATCGTAAATGTTTTCAGTTATTTTTATTATCTTAAATTCCTGGGTGGGTTCCTGATTCCTGGACCACAGGGTTTAAATACAGTAATATTCAACACTTGAATACTTACTATAGAGGATTAGATGCGGATGTTTATATGCCCAAAAATTACAGAATTTCCTCCCTCGCAATTCGTTTTTAACTAGATGGTGATGAAGGAATACAAAACAAAGTTTGAAAATGTGAATTTTTGGGGGGGAAGGGGTATATACTATTCCCTAAATTCTATAAATTATTTCAAACTACAAATAAAAGTTTAAGCAGAAAAATTTACCAATGAGCTGTAGTAGATTTTATATATGCCTCAAGTTCTGTTGCAATACAGGCTTCTTTCTTATTGATCACGTCAACAACACAAATCTGCGAAAACCGTAAGTTTTGTGGTAAAAACGTAGGAATATTTTCGCATGCTTTTAAGTTAAAGCGTGCGATTAAAATTTAACGCAAACACATTATATGAGAAATTTTTAAATGTACATCTCACTATCACAGAATAAATGTAACAAACTAATACATATAATTGAAGTTATTTAAATAGTAATGTTAATTTACTGACTAATTAATTCTGCTTTCACCTAAATAAATCGCTGCATCATTAATGATTTATATTTACACAGTTATCTTAATCCAGATGGTTCGCCGGTACTACAGTGAAGGCAACGGCAACTGAAATCTATAAAATGACAATTTTATTTCTTACCTGTCAGACTAAGAAGAGAGAGACTTTAAATGAAATGAGTACAAGGTACACAAATTTTCAAGTTCTATATCCAGTGATATGCAACTTCAATAAAAACAAAAATATCCATAAATCATAAACGAGTTAACGTAGTATCATTTAGTAACACACACAAAAAAAATAAATCACCGTAACTGTTTCAGACTAGTAACACCACCGTCATAAAATTCAAATAAATTTATCACATATTGCTGTAACACCACAGTGAGATTCCGACAGGAACTTTAAATAGAAATAGAAGGCACAGTTGTTTAATTAATCAATAAAGAAACTGAACAACTAAGTCTATCATACAATCACAGACAAGAACTCACGTCCGTTTGAAATCTGCCTCCGGACAAGACATCGCCTCATTGATAAAAGGTTGCCGGGATTTCAATCTCGATTTCGCCAATAGATTTCTCGCCAAATTTTAAATGCTTCTTTTCAAAGCCAAAATTTACTTTCAGTCGCCAAACTGATGCAATATGTAGTGGTACAATGATTTAAATTCTTAAATGTTTTGTGCGCATTGTATTTATTATAATATACGTTTACGAAAACAGAGTTGATAAACACTCACCTTAAATTTTTCTCTTTCGAATACATAGTGAAAATATGTGTACTCTATTTAGTATTAAGACAAAGTAAGAACAAAATAAGACTCAAGACAAAAATATTCAAAAGTACAAAAACTTAGGGAAATTTTCTCGAAATTATCTAAAAGCATAACCCAAGAAAAATGACTGAAAACGTAACTCTGTTTTTCCTTTTTCCCTTGTTTTTGCCTGGTAGAATTTCTTGATTATATTTCTTATTCATCAATTAAAAATAATTGCATTATTTTAAACATTGAAATTTATTGTAAACTGTACAACTTGGAAGTCTTTCTCAAAATAATATATATTTCTCAAAATAATATATATGAACGTTAAATGTTAGGAACTATAATTTTTATAGATAGTTTATTCTCTTTTCTAGGTTAATTAAATAACATTTGTTTTGAATTTATTTAAATGCCGGATTCAGAAATGTACGGATTGTGTATTTAGTTAGCTGTTTTTAGTAGAATTATAATTAAAATTGTTTTATATCCCCGTGTAAAGCAGCACGAGACATATTTTTAAGAGAGAGCTACGCTGGAAAAGTAAAAACACAGGAGCACGTGCATTTAACATTTAATAAATAGATATCTCGTAATGTCGTAATTTATATTCAAATTAAATAAATGTAATTGACTATTGTGTTAGCTGTAACCGTAATCCTACACTTTTGCTTTCCAGAAAGCTCGAGAAAACAGAAATTACCAGAACTTTTTTGTGACTGTTTAAAAAGCCGGAGAGAGACATCTCAGCTTAGTAGTTGTCTAGTGAGCTGCTGTTGTTGATTGTAGTGAATTCGCGGTGAAATCGGATTAGCTTTCTCTTTGCATTGCGTTGTATTCTAACGGTTTTAGTAATTTAAAGGATAAATACTAATATTGTACGAATATCTCTGAAAAAAATTAGCGCTTTGTTATATTTCTTGCGATAAGAATAAATTTTGTTAACCTTTCATCGCACTTGTGCATTTAATCTATTGCGAACCCGTATGCACGCAACAGTATGTATGCATGTATATATGGATTCATGTATGCGTGTATATATGTACGTAAGTATATATATATACATGTACACATGTATGCGCCCAGGCACATACACATGTGCATACATTCCTGAACCTGGTCATGATAGCAGAAGAGTACCATTACTTTACAGACAGTAATGAGTTGTGATTGTGAATCTAGACAAATATAAATCATTGTTTGTTTAATTTTGACGCTAGTTTTGTATTAGGAAGTTTCATTTGAAGTAAATATAAAAATTTTCTAATCGTATACTTTCTGTTAAAACAAATGCAATAAGATCCTTCTGTAAACTTCATATTTAGCACCTTAGAAGTTTACTATTAAATAAATGAAAGCAATACGTACTGTTGCCAACTGTTAAAACTAAATCTATGTTATTAATTAAAATTAAAATTTATCTTTAAGGTAAAAGTGCTTAAAAATTTCGACGTAGATGTGCATAATACACTCACTTCCAAAAGTTAAGCACGAAGATGTAAAATGCAAAAAAAATCAACAAATACTGCTTTGATTGACACAAAATTCGGCAGGAAAGTAGCATATATATTTATGCATAAAACAAAATCAATAATTATATACAGAAATGAAAACAATATTAAATTTTTGTAAGTTATCAGATAATGACATACTGGAGACTTAAACACAATTATGTATAAACTGAAAATAAACAGCATAAAATGAAAAAAAAGGACATTAATGGGGTATGCAATCCCCCCTCATCTGTATACAAAGTTTACAACTTGTGACCATGCTTTCCATCAGGTGGTCAACCACCGCAGAATTAAGTAATCGCCATTCTTCTCGTAGAGCAGTTTCCAGCTCAATAAGAGTGGCTGGAGGTGGGAAACGTGAAGTTACAGCACTGTCGAGAGCATCCCAAAGATTTTCAGTGGGATTAAAGTCGGGCGAATAAGCTGGCCACGTGATACGCGCAATCCCTTCACTCTCCTGGTAGTCATCGACGATGTCAGTTCTATGGGGCCATGCGTTATCGTCCATTAAAATAAAAGTAAAGCCAACTGCTGCAGCATACAATCTCACAATGGGTTCTAGGACTTCATCTCGATACCGGACAGCCGTCAAAGAACCCCGTTTAAAGATTCGGTGCGATATCCTAATGGAATCCCTGCCCAAACCATAATGTTTCCGTCTCGAAATGCTTGATGTTCGGTGATGTTTTGGGATTGATTGCGTGTTCGTTGTTCACGCCATATCCTTATATGCTTGACATCTGGCTAAATATGACATTGTCCCAGTCAGATAAATTCCAATTGACATGTTCCCGGCACTACTGTAATTGTGCCCCTCTTGATTGGACGGATACAGGAACACAAACTCGAGGTACTCGCGTGTACAGTCCACTCATATGTAATCTTCGGCGTACAGTAGTTGCAGATATCGCCTTACCAATGGACGCTGTAACCATAGATGTCACACGTGTGAAGGTTTGGAATTGTTTCCATAAACGTGAAATTACAGAATGATGAATGCCGAAGAAAAGAGCAACATCTGTGATCGACTGTCCTGCTTCAATGCGCCCCACAGCACGCCAGCGCTCAGAATCTTCCATTCGTCTTCTGGAAGTCATAGAAACACGTATGTCTTGAAAAAAAATTGTACGAAAGTTTAAAACACCTTCTATCAGCACTTACAATCAACTTCTGTAACCGTTCATAAAGCTGGCTTCTTACAAGACTGTCTTTTTTTCATATTTCTTGTCATGAAAGCGCGATTGGCTGTTACCTAACTTATTTGCATACTTCCATCTACCTCTGCAGTGAATTGCATCCTCTTCAATTCTTATTGGCTTCCGGAAATCAGCGTTTTCCTCTCCGTGCTTAACTTTTGGAAGTGAGTGTATATGCTCTATTAAAAAAAGTAGAAATGGGAAAGTATCAAAATATTGAAAAGTACATTATCATTTAAATAAGATTATGAATTAAACAAATGTTGTCATATATATTAAAAAGAGAGTAAGCTTATTTCAGTCTTACATGCAAACTCAGATTTTTAACATTATTCTTACATTTTAGCTTTAACTGCAGACGGTAATGTACTCAGGAACTAAAATTTGAAGTTTAATTCCCGCGATATTACAGCAGAACTACGATACTTAAAAAATTTTGAATAATTGAAACAAAAACCTGCCCCCCCCCGCCTTCAACGAAGTGCGTTAAAATCAGTGTTAATAAGCTGATTAAATCAAATTTACTCAATTCGATTGGTCGAAATACTCAGCAAGTCAAAAGTTTTTTTTAAAGGTTGGTAAAATTATTTTCTTTTAAATTTTTATTGATACGCCGACGTCCCATAGTATGGAAGTCTTGATTCAAACTTGAATTGATTGAAGGAAACTTAAATGGAAAATATTTTTTACTCCCGAAGTTTTGAGTTGATTAGTCACGTTTTTGCTGTTTGCGTTCATTTGAACATGGCGATGCACATGAGAATGATCACTACTTGTTTGCATTTATAAATGTACTTTGTAAAGAATTGTAACTTACTTTAAAACTGCAGTCTCTATTTTTATTTGGAACTAAAGAAGACTCAACTGCATTAAATTCTATATTTTTATGCAGAAGTATGGAGTACTTTTCTAATGTTAAAATGTTCGACTAAAAATTTCGATTTTTTGATTTTAACTATATTTAAATAATTTTTAATAAAAAATGTTACCATTAATATGAGCAGTAAATTACATTATGTTCTGCTAAACATATTTATATGAATAACATGAATCCTTGAACCCTAGATGTTTTTCAAGAAAAATTTGCCGAATGACCTGCTAACTTAAATTTTCGATTACTCGAAATCTTTTCTGCTCCTTTTGAAATCAGTTTGTTGATGTTTGTTTAAATGATTATGAAAAAGAACATCAAGGCCATGCGCCTAATAAAGGGATAACTTACTGACCACTTTTTTAAGGAAACTTCCTTACATATAGGAAAAACCACAAAAACTTCATATAGCCAATCTGTTTGCATGGAGTCGAACGTAATCTAATATTAAGCGATCTTATCCACTAGGTCGCTGGTGGGATCGACTTATCGAATTTTGATCGTATATAACGTCATAAAATGTATTCTATTAATTACACTGGCTCAAAGTATTGTTAAGAAATGCAAACAAAATTACTTTTTATATTATTTACTTTTTTCATTCATGAAAACGGCACTTGAACTTTCATTGCTAAGACTTTCATGGATAAGATAGGAATAGGATCCTAAGACTTATCAACTGGTAGCAATCTCCGAAACATTCCGCACTCTAGGTAGGTAGCGAATGCTATTCCAAAAAAATCTGATGTGTACACCACATGACATGACTTCCTTGTATTGAATATTAAATTGTACGCATTTTGCATTTCATTTAAACTTATTGGATTGAATTGAATCAATTTCGTCGATAGCGCATAAACCACAATAAAAGAAATGCATTCTTTAAAATTCACTATATTTGTTTACCATAGCGATACTCTGGCGCTAGGCTCACTTGGCAACGTTACATCTCATTCATTTCATAACTCACAATACACAAAAATTATGTATATCATCTAAAGAATTATCTAATCTTTGCCACAAGTTCTATTCAAATAGTATGATAAATCTAAAACGACGTATAAAAGAAATTAAATAAATAAAAAACAGAAACAGTTTTTCACAGACCATTCAGTATTTCTCATTCAATTAATTCAGATCTCACTTCGCAACAAAGCAAAAATACATAAAAATTCAAAATACCTATATTAAAAATTATTAAGTAAATCTTAAATACTTATTTCCTCGAATAAATTCCAAAATAGTTTAATAATGATTTAATTCGCAATAATGAAAGAACACGTTATCTTTGTTCTCGGGAAGCTTAATTTCTCTAGATTGGCAAAAAATCCACCACTCTGCTAATTTTCAAATGTAAACAAATATGACCGCTATGGCCAAAATAATTAGGCTTAGCCTCACTTAAACAACTTTTAAATTGTTGATAATTCTGAAATTATAACGTGCAGCTTAATTAAGGGCATAAGAACCTTAACCGGAAGATAAGAACAATATAATTCAATCATTTTTAAAGCCAAAAATGCACAATTTAAGAACATATAAGAATTAAGAATAAAGAAACTGATCTCGCTGAGCCGAGTAACAGGTATATATACACTCACGTTTGTGAAAATTGCAACACCAAGAAGGAATCGTCATAATTGAATGCAATTTAATACACAGTTGAGTGGTAGTGGTACAAATAAATGATTAAATGTTCAAAGCAAACAAACAAGAACAAGAGATCAGAATCAGTATTTTGTGTGGCCACCACGCGCCGCAATAAGTGCTGCTACACGACGTGGCATGGAGTCAAACAAAGTTTGAATGTCTGACTGAGGAAGAGCATTCCATATCGTTTGTACGCGTACCCAAAGTTCGTCTGCAGACGCAACAGGACGAGGATCACGAGCAAGACGCCGACCAATGACATCCCACACATGTTCAATTGGCGACATATCCGGGGAACACGCAGGCCAAGGAAGAAGCTGTACCTGCTGCGCTGCAAAGAAGGATTTAACAATCCGAGCAGTATGAGGGCGGGCATTGTCCTGTTGAAATACAGCGCCTGGCAAGCTTTGAAGGAAGGGAACAGCTTCGGGCTGTAGAACTTCACGGATATACCGGTTGCTGTTCAGATTGCCCACAATTCGTAGCAATTGAGATCGTCTATGATATGCTATGGCGCCCCAGACCATAACTCCGGGTGTTCGTCCACTGTGGCGTTCGATAATGCACTCCGGAAGGTGGCGTTCACCGGCATAGCGTCTGACACGAATGCGGCCATCATGGTACCACAAATTAAAGCGGGATTCGTCAGAAAACACGACATGCTGCCAATCAGCACGCCAGTCTCTATGCTGATTGGCCCATTGTAGCCGCAGGCGGCGATGGTCGTGCGTTAGGGGGATCCTGTATAAAGGAGTCCGTGCGCGCAGTCCACACTGCAGCAGACGTCTACGAATTGATGAAGCACACAATGAAACACCTGTAGCTATTGACCACAGTGCTGCCAATTGTCTAGAGGAAGCTGTACGGTCCGTCCGCGCCATGCGGACCAGGTGTCTATCATCGCGAGCTGACGTCACATTTCGGGGTCCACTCCCGGATTTCCGAGTTGTCCGACACTCGTCCGTCCACTGCTTCCAAACGCGCATCACTGTGCTGCTGTTACGCTGCACACGAGAGGCTACTGCACGATACGACAATCCAGCTTCACGAAGGCCGATGATTCTCCCTCGTTCAAACTCTGTAAGTTGTTCAAATCTCGCTCTCTTTCGTCGACGAGGCAAAAGTACAGATTGAGTTAACGTTTACCACTAGCAGATAACCACCGATAACCATACACGCCTCGCTACAGCCGTCTATTTATTCGGATCCATCAGCCGTTCAGAGGGCGCTGCTCAGCATACGCATGCGCTACGGATTTGCAATTCTAATCATTTGCATATCATGCGCTACTTTGCATTTCCTGAAAATTTCAGCTCACTCGCGTAAGTCCTTCATGGTGTTGCAATTTTCACAAACGTGAGTGTATATACATATATTTTTGGTACGGCCGATTGCAACCAAAATAGGAGCTTCACATCTATATGTTATAGCAGTCCTATATACAAAATTTCAACATTCTGAGGCTACTCATTTTTGAGTTATGCGAGATACATGCATACGTACGTACGCACAGATGCCACAAAAACGTTTCTTCAGAATCCATCTTAAATCAGTTTTATAATTTTTTGGGGAAAAAGAGTCCTTTATTCTGTCCTTACGTTCAGATGTCACACAAAAACATCGTTAAATTGCACTCGATAGCGGTCAAAGTGGAAATTTTCATTAATATACCATAAATCTTTCGCAATTACAATACTTCCTTTTTACTTCGTACAAGGCAGTAAAACTCTGATGTGGACATCACATGACTTGCTTGTACGGCCTATTAAATTATAC
This sequence comes from Stegodyphus mimosarum, assembly GCA_000611955.2. Lineage (NCBI taxonomy): Eukaryota > Metazoa > Arthropoda > Arachnida > Araneae > Eresidae > Stegodyphus > Stegodyphus mimosarum. Next base: position 86,578 of record KK118583.1, on the reverse strand, counting down.
ACATTTGTTGCTGCATTTCATTTAAATTTATTTCCTCGAATTTAATTGGAGATATATTTCTCATTTAATTAATTCAGTTCTCTCTTCGCGGGCAAAAATACATAAAAGGCAAGTCAAAAATACATAAAACATCAAAATATCTTCACTAAAAATTGAAAAGTATAGAAAATCATGAAACAATAAATACAGTTAAAACGGTTAAAAAAATCTGATGTGTACACCACATGATTTCCTTGCACGGAATATTTAAATTACACGCATTTTTTGCTGCATATCATTTAAACTTATTTTCTCGAATTTCATCAGAGATATAATTCTCATTTAATTAATTCAGTTCTCACTGTGCGACAAGGCAAAAATCCATAAAACCTCAAAATATCTTTATCAAAAATTGAAAAATATAGAAAAATGTAAAATACTAAATGCAGTTAAAACCATTAAGAAGTAATTTTTACAATTAAAATTAGAGTTTCTACGCAAAAACAAGCAATTCGGCCAGCGGGCAAGAAGCAAATTTTTCTGTGCACAAAACCGAAAGTTTTCTTTCGGTCCCACTCGGCAAAAAGACACTGCACATACAGAAGCCGACTTAATTCACTATTCTGCTAAGTTTCAAGAGTAAACAAATATAGCAATCATGGTAAAAAAAAATTTAGCTTAGCTTCGCTTAACTTTTAAATGGTTGATAATTCTACAACTATTGCATGCAGATTAACTAAAGGCATAAAAACTTTACCCGAAGATAAGAACAACATAATTGAATCATTTTTAAAGCAAAAAATGCACAATTTACAGCATATAAGAATAAAAAAACTGAGCTCACTGAGCCAAGTTTTTGGTATAGTATATATATAAATTATATATATATATATATATATATATACATATTTATATGCTTTTGGTGTGACTGATTGCAACAAAAACGCGAGGTGCACAACTACATGTCATAGCAGTCCTATATACAAAATTTCACCTTTCTGAGGCTACTCGTTTTTGAGTTATGTGAGATATATACGTACGCATGTACGTACAAACTTCACGAAAAAAATCTCTTCTGAATCCATTTTAAATACTATTTGTAATCCGTTTTGATAAAACGATTCCTTTATTCTGTTCTTACCTACAGATGTCACGCAAAAACATCGTTAAATTGTATTCGATAGCAGTCGAAATGGATATTTTCGTTGAAATATGATGCCCGAAAATTTTCGGAATTACAATATTTCCTTTACTTCGTACAACGAAGTAAAAACAATGCAAACATATGATTAACTGAAGCCATTAAAATGACGGAGATTTAATCTGATTAATTTTAAAAACTGAATAAGATTTTGCTATAAGACATTGTTCGGTTATGTATCTTATGTTAGTTACGAAAAGATACCAGTTACCTACTGCTGGAAGGAACGTAGCAGAAAGGTTGTTTGCACGAGATATTTTGTGGTTTTTCTCAAGCATAATGTTACTTACCAATTTTTCTTAGAAATATCTCCATGAAGCCATACCTATGCTAAACACTCATTTGTGCCTTGCTAAAATTAGTTAATCAGTCAGTAAATGGGGGAATTTTTTGTGAAGCTGAACAACTCATAAGAACAGAGCCCGGACAAGGGTGAGGCAAGGGAAACACTTAACCTCAGGTTAATAATAAGAAGAGGCGCCAATTTAGTTACGAAAATTAAGAAATTCATTTTTAAGAAAGAAATTACAATTATCAAATTTAAATTTTGGTTACAGATCATGAAGTATGAAAAAACTTGTATGTTATAAAACAATTTAGCTGAACCAAGAGAAGAAGATACTCTTCTGTTATCGAGAATAGATTCAGAAATATACGTGTGTATGCACGTGTGTAGGTATGTAGGTGCATATATGTATGTGTGTGTAGACACATATATGCACATACATACAAGCATACAAACATGCATTTCTGAATCCGGTCCCGATAAAAGAACAGTTCCGAGGAGAATTAATAAAGTTAATTTTTTCTCAAAATTGCTGACGTTTTACATCACTATATATATTATTTTATAACATTAAAATTTATTTTTGGAATTAATGTATTGAAGCTAACTGCGCTTGTTTACGTTAAAAACTTATTGGAATAGCATCGGGAGGCTATTCCCTGCAGCCCTGTGTTATGTTTAAAGAAATCAAATAATGAAGAATCTGCATAAATGTATATAGGTTTCTCGCAGTGTGATTAAACAACGGTACCTAGAGCCACCCAATTCTGAATAACGTACGTGTCCACCCGAATATGGGCATCTGGAAGCCCGAATTTGGAATTTGTTTTATTATCTATTTCATATTTTGTAAAGCTTTAAGGAATTTTTGATTAACAAACTCTACGATTTCAAAGCGAGCAATAACAACACTGTACTAAAAACAAAACAATTTTATCTCCAGCACGCGAGACTGTGTATCGGAAATTTTAAAGGTATACTCATTTTTTAATTATTTTTCGATATTGTTCTTGAACTAAATTTTATGGTTTACGTGCGAAGAACATGATATTCAATAAATAAAGGTAACCTACAAAACTTTAAAAAAACGCCCCTTTGGGCGTAACGTAAAATCTGAAGGCTTTCAGATTTTTTTTTTTTTTTTTTTTTTGAGTTATTCTTCTAAATGGTAAAAGAAAAAAGCTGGCTACTTTCTAATGTAACTGATACTGATATAAAAGAAAATCTTTTAAAGAGCCTTATTTCGTTCTTTTTATTTTAAAGTAACCGACAGAAAGAACATATTAAAAATAATATATTTCTTGCTAAAACATTTTAAAAAACTGAAACTTGAAGAAAGAGGAAACAATGAACGGTACAAAGCAGTGGTGTAAAGATTAAAAAAAAAAAAAAAAAAAAAACTGAAAACATCAAAATAAATTAGATCGCAAACTTATTTATTGGTGCAAATAGAAATTAACAGAAGACTTATAACGTTCAAGAAATTTAACGCTCTGAAGTCTGCAGAATTCATTGATGAAGCACGGTAAAGAGAAAGCATGAAGTGACGTTAAATCTGAACTTTTAAATTGTGCTAATATTTTAGGGTTATGATGAGAACAAAAATTTATAAAATTTTATCTGACAGCCTCTCTATTGGTCATATTTAAAATATTATTAGTTGGCATATGATAGTTTGCTCAAATTCAAATAATAAATAATGTTAAATATTTTATAACAAAAATTCCTTCGATTGATAAAAAAATATGCTTGCTTTTGAAAGTAATTCTTTAATCAACCGATTACAGTAAAAGATGCAAGGCTATTTTCTTTAGGAGAGATGCTTAGTTATCAGTGTTATCAGTGTTATTTTCGCTAAAATTCGGACACTTGCGAGCCCGAATTTTAGCGAAAAAAAACCTCGAACAGTTCCAAAATTGGATGAGGATTCCAAAGATTACATCTTAAAACTTGAGGTATCTTTATACCGGAATCTAAACATTCATAATTTTTTTTTAATAAACTCTTCGAGTCATTAGATTAGTCATTGTGGATCTGACAACAGAATTTCCCGCAAGCAACACTGATCTCCCGATCTTACCCATGAGTCGTTTCGAAGAAACGTTTTTGGCCTGATATACTCTTAAAAGAAATATAAAATTTTAGCAGCTTATTTTTCAATATGATCTCCTTGCATTTTGATGCAGTTTTCAAGTCGTTAAATGAGCAGCTCTTTAATCCTGAAAAAATAATCTGAAGTTTGTTCTCAAAGCCTTTCATAATTGTTCTTTTCATGCCATCATCATCATAAAATCAAGAGGGTCTTATTTTACTTTAGAGAACAGCGAATAATTATTGAAGGTAAATCTGGGCTGTAAGGGGAAGTCACCTCCTTAAACTCACTTTGCTTCTGAATAGTACTGACAGATTGCCAGTTTTGATTTGTTGGAAGAAGTCAGGGTATTCATCTTGCAAAGACTGCTCATGTGAAGTGTTCCTGTAGAATGCGCAAACAGTTTTAGATAGATCCAATCTTGCTGCTTCTTGCAATCTTGCTGACTTTTAATCTCCTGTTGCTTACTATTTCATTTTCGACCACCAAGCTCAACACTTTCCGATGTCAATGCTACCAATGATTGACCTTCACAAAAATCATCTACGGATTCTCGACAAATGCAAAATTGTTTTACCCTTTCTGTTACTAAGAATAGGAAGAAGATGGATCACGTGCACAATACACATGATCCAAACACAGTTTCATTTCTTTTGGTCTTTTCTTCGTTTATTTTCTAATTAAAAATTAAATCACAGAACAATACGCAATTTTAAACGTTTTAAAACAAATTACAGTATTGCTCCTCCCCCCCCCCCATTTGGCCAGATGTATGTAGGGGAACAGATTTATCTCTTTGCCTCAGGTGTAAAATTATGTTAGGCAAGGCTTTGTTTTTAAGGTACCATGTAAGCTACATAACTGCATGTAAGAACATTTTATTTTTTATCATAAAATTTAAAACAATTTGCAAACAATAATATTTAACCAGTGTATTCATAAATTGACAACAAAAGCTATATTTATTCAGAACCTGATTAGACTACAACTTACTAAATGACACTTTCATAAAAAAAAAGTTATTAATGAGTTATTAAAAATCAACAGGATAATTCTAATTTTAGTTTATCTTAATTCAATTTAATTTAATTTCCCATTAATTAATCCATTACATGAAATTTAGTAAGCTACATTATGAAAATTTGTGTTAATAAAATCTGCAATTACTTATCTCCGGATTGCTGCAAATTAAGTAATTTTACCTGGAACTTTAAATTCTTTTACTTCTACGCAGTCCTTTACATTCTTAGATACGCTGCACGTTTAATGTAAAAAAATTAGCCAATTTCTTTTCTAAAATCATCCAGGGAAATAATATCTCTTTCCTCACTTTCTTTGTGTCCAATTCAAATAAACAAATATCCCTTTAAAAAATTTATTCGTAAATCATAAAATGAATATATAAGCAAGTTTTAATTAGAGCATCAGCTAATTTTTCTCCATAAGAAAAGAATGTCTGCTGTTCGTAAAATTTATTTGATGTATAACAAATTAGAAAATTTGATATTAATTGAATTGTGGCAAAGAAGCCAAGAAAGCGATTTTTTCAAATACAGGCACCCAAAAGAGAACGACCAGCAGCGCCATCTAACGAGTACTTGATAAGTTCTACACAATTTCAGTTCAACGACCAGAATTCTCCATGTGAGATACATTGTTCTCAACTGCAATTCCAGAGGGCCCGCAGCTTCAGCTATGAAAAAGAAATAATCATAATAAAAAAAATTCAGAAAGAAAATTATAATTTCACGTTATGAAAAACGCATAATAGAACAAGCATAACAAGAGAGTCTTTCTTTATTGCGTTTCCGTGTTTCAACTTTGCTTTTTCTTCCTAATAGATAACAATAATCTGTGTTTGGAATGGTTCTTATATTTTTATGTAATGTTGTGCATTAAATGTAAGTAATTGTTCAGCCTTTTTGATACGGGAAAATTAAATTAAGATTAATTATTTACATTACGTATTTATTTGCCTCGAGGTAAGAAACTGCTTAACATTTCGGCTTCCTTTACCAGAATAAAGTAACAAATTTCATCTTAACTAACCGATGAATGTGGGACAATGCTTTAAAAAAATTTTGCACATTTATATGCACACTAAAAAGTGCATATTATATATAAATTTGAAAAAGTTTGCACAAATGTTTGTAATGTTATTAAATATAAATTTCTCACAGGTGACTAAAAATCAATCATGTTGTTGCTTTCAGTTTCGTTTGAAATCACATAAATTAAAAAAAGTGTGTCCTAAACTATTTTCGACAAAGTTTTAAATTTTCATCAAAAATTTTTCATCTCCCTTCAGTTTGGAGTATTTAATAGGTCTACGAATTACATAATATCGCATTCCCAACCCCAAGAAAAGGGTTACGTAAGATTTGAAGTTTCTATCGTTCTTTTTAGAAATTTTCGATAATCTTGTTTCTTAACTTACAGTTTGGAAGTTGTAGTACCCTACAAAATCTTTAATACGTCATTTTATTTTATGAAGTTTTAGCATTAAGCCAGCAGTTCTAGAAGACAATCGAATGATAAAAATATAAACAAAATTTCCTTTTTTGAGGCTGAATGTTGAAACTTAAAAATTTAGGGCGGGGGGGGGAATCTGAAGTGTTTCAGCTTTTACATTACGCCCAAAGGGACTTTTTTAACGTTTTGTGTGTTATCTTCATTTATTAAATATCATGTTGTTCGCACTTAAACCATAAAATTAAATTCAACAACAATATCACAAAATATTTAAAAAGAATATATCTTTAGAATTTCCGATACACACTCTCGCGCGCTGGAGATAAAAATGTGTTTCTGTTTTTCATTTTTTTTCCTTGCAGTGTTGCCATTGCTTGCTTTGAAACCGGTGAGTTTGTTAATCAAAACTTCGTTAAAGTGTTACAAAATATGAACTAGGTAATAAAACAAATTAGAAATTTGGGCTTCCAGATGCCCATATTCCAGTGGAGGACTACGTTATTAAAAATTTGATATCTCTAGGTACCGTTACATTCATGCAGATTCACCATTATTAATTTCCATTAAATACAATTCAGGGCTCTAATATTTGGTGGTAACAATTTGTAAAGTGAAATGCCGTTTATGGTGGATGATGCAAAATGCCAAAACTAAATTAATAGCCTTGTGGGCAAATTGCCTCTTTCGGCTAAAACTGTTTAATACAGTTCTAGGAATTTCTTACCTCTCTTAATTTGGAGTTTCATATATTTAACTGCAAAAAAAAAAAAAAAAAAAAAAAAAATAAAAAAAAAACCAAAATTTTGCATTAACTGAAGAGTAAAGTATATTTCATTTTTGTACTTGTAATATTTTTTATTCACACTTCTTTGCTTGCTTATTTTTAATTTACGTTATTTCTTACTAGAATTTCATCATTAAATTTTTTAAATTGTTAGTAGAGAAAATGTTTTACGGATGTTTAAATGTTTAAATATGTATCGATTTACTTACATGATTGCTATATTATAATTCCGTCTGGTGTTTTCGTGGTTTTTGCTATTTAAGCGCAAGTCAGAGCTCTCCTAGGTCTCCAAAGCGGTTGATGTAAACTCTTTGGTGTCGATATAAAGTTAAAAGGGGTCAATAGAAAAAGTAAACTAAGAATCATTAAAATTTGCAGCGATTTGAAAATTCATTTAATAGCATATGGTATATAATGTTGTTGCGTGCGTGCGAGTTCGTAATAGATTGAATGCACAAGTCTGATAAAAAAATTAACAAAAGAAAAATCTGAAAGGTTTCAGATTTTAAATTATGTCCAAAGGAACGTTTTTTTATAATATTTTATGAGTTACCTTTATTTATTAAATATCACGTTCTTCTCACTTTAAACCATAAAATTCAGCTCAAGAGCAATATCGAAAAATAATTTTAAAACGAGCATATCTTTAGAATTTCCGATGCATAGTTTCGCGGGCTAGAGATAAAAATGTTTTTCCTGTACAAGCTGCCATTGCTCGCTTCGAAACCCCTGACTTTGTTAATCAAAAATTCGTTAAAGTTTTACAAAATATGAAATCAATCATAAAACAAATTCCAAATTTCAAATTTGGGCTTTCAGATGCCCATTATTCGCAATATTATTATTTCGTTATTCAAAATTTGATGGCTCTAGGTACCGTTGTTTTATCACAATGTGAGAAACATACCTGCATTTATGCAGATTCTACATTATTTAATTTCTTTAATGTAATACAAGGCGATAATATTTGGTGTCAACAATTTGGAAAGTGAAACAACGCTTTTAGTGAATCAACGCAAAATGTCAAAGCCAAATTAATAGTTATTCTGGGCAAATTGCCCCTTTGGACTAAAAATTTATTCTTATCACAAGAAATAAAAAAAATGCTGAAATTTTTCCTCAGAGATATTCGTTTAATATCACAATATTACGCAGTATAATCACTAGCTATAGTTTAAACTACTAAAACGTTAAATAGAACGCAGTCCAAAGCGCAGAGAAAAATCCGAACAACAAAATTACAACAGCGAAGTAAACAACAACAGTTCACTTAAAACAACTGAGCTGAGATGTTTCTCTCCGGCTTTTATAGCTTTTAAAATCGGCCGCGCGAGATAATTCTAGCAATTTCTGGAAAGCAAAAAGAGTATAATTACGGTTACGGGTAACTTAGTAGTCAATTACATTTATTCAAATTAAATATCAATTACGGAGATAAACTTTTATTCAATGTTAAATGCATGTGCTCTTGTATTTTCACTTCTCCGACGTAGCTTTCTCTTAAAATATGTCGCGCGCTGTATTGCACTAGAAAATAAAACAATTTTAATTATAATTTTATTAAAAATGTGTAACTAAATAGAAAATTCGTAACAATATATATAGTTATGTAATATTAAAAAAAGAAAAAATTCATTAATTGGATTTTATATTTTTCATAGCAATATAAATAATCGGGTGCATACTTTTTAATGCCTTTTTTTTAATGTTGGGGGAGGGGTCGGAGTCTGAAGTAAAATTAGAGATTTCTTTTTGAAGTAAATTTAAATTTTATTCTAAATTTTGAAATATACTATATATTTAATTACTATTTCAAAGTAATTAAATTTTAGGCAATTTTTTATTAGAGTCGAAGTGTTTTCATTTTATGAAATTCTACACTTTAAATTCAAAGAATTCATCATTTTCGACGAACGTCGAATTTACGTAGAACTTACAAATTAGCATGAGAAATAAGTAATTTAAAAAACAGCAAAAAATTGAGAAACAAGAGGAAGCTGCCTCTTCTGATTCGGAAGCCTGTAAGAAACTATTCAAAACAGCAAAGTCTTTACCTTCGTAGCATTTTTTTAGTTGATCTGGACTAGCCTTTATTCTTTCTCCCGAATTTGATTTTAAATAAATCACAGCCCCAACGATCTGCTGTACTACATAAGGCCCTTCAAATTTATGGGCGAATTTCGATACGAAATTCTCTGGTACACTAGACAAAGTGAATTTTCTTTTCAGCACCCTATCCCCACACTTTAAAATCTGATTCACGACGTCTTCTGCCATAGTAAACTTTCTGCCGCTCTCTTGCTACATCTGAATTTTTCAAAGCTTCATCGATCAGCTTTTGAAAGTTTGCCTGTTTAAATTCTGGTTCTTGTTTTCGGATGAAAAATAATTTGTCTAAAGATGACAAAATCTTCCTACCCAGAAATAACTCAGCGGGTGTTTTACCCGTTCTATCATGTTTGTCAGTTCTTAAAGCATAGGCTAGTTCATCAACGCAGCCATCCCAGCGTTTATGATAATTTTTAACGTCTAATTATTTTAACAATGTTTTTATTAACTCTTTGCGCGATGTTTGCTTGTGGTCTGTACGGGACCATTTTCATATGCCGTATGTCAAGTCCTTTACACAAGTTTTCAAAAATTTGACTAACGAATTGTCTACCGTTATCGCTTATTACTTTTAACGGTGAAATGTATTTTAAAATATACCTATGAAAAAACGCATCTGCAACTATTTTAGCCGACGCTCGCTTTAAGGGAATTATTTCTACCCATTTAGAAAAATGGTCTACAATCACCAAAAGATATCGGTTTTTATTTAACTCACTTTGGGGAAAAGGACTGTAAATGGGGCTTTTCCAAAATAACCTCTGAACTTGTGAACTGCCATTAATAAGACTAAACGTTTCCTGCTCCGTCGCTGTGTAATTCCTTTGTGTCTGATTTAAAGTTTTACTAAAAATGCCAAGGAGTGCCCTTTTTGCATTAAAACTGCACCCACGGCGTAATCTGAAGCATCAGCCGCGATCTCCAAGTTCTCGTTCCTTTCCGGGAATTTTAACGCTAGAGCATTAATTAGAGCTGTTTTTAATTGTTCAAAAACCGTGTTTGCCTCTCTGTCCACGTAAACTTAGATTTCTTCAGTTTTAAAACTAACAAAGGTTCAACAATATCGGAAAAATTTTGAATAAACGAACGGCAATACGAGCACATGCTAAAAACAGATGAATGTTACTTGGCCGTATTTGACGGAGGATAATTTTTTATTGTTTTTATTTTAGAATCCTCAGTTTTCGATACCCTTAGCTGAGATTTTGTGCCCTAAATATCGCAATTATGTAGTTGTGAACTTTTGCAGCATTAATTGTTAATTAATTGTTAACCCTGCTTCTTTTAATAATGAAAAAACTTCGTGGAAATCTTTCACATGTTGTTCAATAGTGTCACTGGTTACGATGATATCATTGAAATACGAGGCGTATTCGGAAACTAAGTACCGTTTTGAAAAAAAAAAAAAAAA
>KK118583.1:60993-76198 GCA_000611955.2 Stegodyphus mimosarum | reverse complement strand
AAATAGTAAAACAATTTTTTCGAATCCAATTTTATTTTTACATGAAAATACATGTCTTAAACTATTTTTCAACATAGTTTCCGCCAATGATCAAACACCTGTCATAGCGGGTGACCAGTTTTTGTATACCATCGTCAAAGAAACTTCCCGCCAGTTTCGATAACCACGACTCCACAGCATTTTTTCGTGTCATCGTCAGATCCAAAGCGCTTGCCACCAAGCTCGCTCTTCATGTGCAGGAACAAGTGATAGTCGGACGGCGCCAAGTCCGGGCTGTACGGCGGGTGATCAAACTGCTCCCAATGAAACTGTCGAATTAACGATTGAGTGACACCAGCAGTAATGGGGCCGAGCATTGTCATGGAGCAACACAATTCCTTTACTGAGCATTCCTCTTCGTTTGTTTTGAATGGCACGCCTTAGTTTTGTTAAAGTCTCACAATATCGTGCCGCATTGATGGTTTCACCTCTGGGAAGAAATTCAGTAAACAAAGCGCCTTTCCTATCCCAGAAGACAGTGCACATGACTTTTTGTGATGACACTGTCACTTTGAACTTTTGTTTTTTCGGAGAATGAGTGTATCTCCACTTCATCGATTGTTGTTCCGATTCTGGTGTGAAATAACACACCCAAGTTTCCTCACCTGTCACAATTTGGTTTAAAAAGTTTTCTTCCTCATCACTGCACCGCGTGAGAAATGTCAGGGCACTACCAAGTCGCTTTGTTTTGTGAACATCAGTGAGCATTTTTGGAACGCATCGGGAACACAGTTGGCGATAATTCAAGCGGTTAGACACAATTTCGAACAAAACAATACGTGAAATTTGTGGAAATGCCTCTGAAAGAGTTGTCATTGTGAAGCGTCTGTTATCATGAATTGCTTCATCAAATTTCCTTACCAAATCATCGGCGACAACAGAAGGCCGACCACTCCGAGCCTCGGCGTGGACTTTGTTCGACCTGCATTAAACATTCTTACGCACTTTCTCACCATTCCATCACTTATCGCGTATTCACCGTAAACTTCTGTCACTTGACGATAAATTTCGGCCGGTTTAGCATTCCTCGCGTTCAAAAATTTAATCACGGCACGAATCTCACAGTCAGCGAGAGAACTAATTGTCTTAAACATTTTGAATGTGCACAGCAAACTGAAAACTTAACATAGAGCAACCAAAATGGTGACAATTGAAAGTCAGTGAACAAGAAAGACTAGTGCGCATGCGCGGGACGCCTACCACAGCGCTGCGACGGCGCTAGAATGAAACGGTACTTAGTTTCCGAATACGCTACGTAAATCAAAGCTTATTTACCGAGGACTGGACGTAGAATAATGTTCATAGTGCGTTAATAAGTTGACAGGGTACCGCAAAACCCAAACGGCATGTGTAAAAATGCGTAAGTGCCTGATTTTGTAATAAACGGCGTCTTCTTCACGTCTTCTGGTTTCATGGCTATTTTGAAAGTAGCCTGAAGTAAGATCAAGATTGGTCATAAATTTTGTAACCCTAATTTTCCGTGTTATTTCTTCTATTAACGGTAAAGGGTAAATAGGGAATTTAGTCATGCTATTAAGTTTTCGGTAATCGATCGCAAAACGATAAGCTTTTGGATCCGGAAGGGCAAGTTATTTCTTTTTCTGCATAGCACAACTGGGCTAGCATATTCACTATTGATGGGAATAATTATGTTATCCCTTAACATTTATTCTATGTGGTGTTCTATTATTGATTCTTTTTTTCCTTATCATAACGATAAGGTTTTGCTTTACAAGGTTCACTTAATTTTAGTTCTATTGCATGAGTGACAATCTGTGTATTACCCGGTTTTTCGGAAAATAACATAGAAATTTACTTACAAGTTCTTCCAGCTGGGCTCTTTCACCTTGTTTTAAATGCTGGAGCTTGATTTCGGGAGCATTTTCCTCTTTGATTTCGGAAGCATTTTCCTCTTCCACCACCCTTGGCACCATATCCAAGACAATGGAATTTTCCGGAAAATTTATTGTGGCGTTCGCTGCCCTAAGGAAATTTGTACCTGGGATGACATTATTTTGTAAATAAATTAAAAAAAAAATAGAACTTGCAAAACTTCATTTTTTGCCTGAGCGTTAAGCGATAGCTTCCCGGGGCATTCACAAACTTTCACTTGTGCGGCAATGATTTCTGTGCTGCTTTTTTTAAATAATCTTATTCTCAGGAAATTTCGATAGCAGAAGTTTTGGCTAAAAAATTTCCTTCAGGGCCGGTGTACACGAGTGCGTTGTTCAAAAGAACCTGGATTACCGATAGTTGGGAATTCTTGACTACCACGGTATTTACATACAATTTCGAGGGATTTTGCGATACACAGAGGGTCTTGATCCTCAAATTCAAATTCGTTAAAGTCTTCTTTCCTTCTGATGTTTTCTGGGTGCGCTGGCGGTCTTTGGCTTTATCATTTTCATTCTTGCTCGTTGACGACTTGATCAGAAAAACGTTTTCCTCTATTGTATTTGTTTCTTTCCACCGCCGGCTGTCGGGAGAACTGCTGATGGTATCCCTGGGTAGGAAACCTTGAATTTTCTGCTATTTCCCGATTCTGGAACTTTACGGCTAATTCGAATAATTCTTCCAGCGTTTGTGGGTTTCTCAGCTTCACGAAATCTTGTACTGCGGGTAATAATCTTGACAGTATAATCTCAGTAACTTCGCTATCGGGCTTCCTTCCATATACCATATTCTCTCACTTGACTTTACGCAGGATAAACTCGGTAAGGTGCTCAACTTTTCGTTGATAAAAGCTGTAGAGTTCGGCTTCAAATTTCGCACGATCCTTCACGATCGGGAAGGCCTTTAGGAGTGCCGCTTTAAAAATTTCAAAATTGTAGGTGAGGCTTCCGACTTCCCCGAGTAAGAATTTTCCAATTCCTTTCCACTAAGACTCTACCTGCCCTAGGAGGGCATTCGAGGCAATGGCTACATTTTGTTTTTCGGTTACCCAATACAACTGGAAGTGCGTCTCAAGGGATTCCAGGAATGAAGTGATGGGGTTTTTACAGTCAAATACTACTGCTGGTTTAATTGTCGCTCTCATAGTCTGTATTAAGAAGCCAAATCCATCCAATGGGCTTGTCACCATCGGGTGTACGACTTCTGCATCTTGTAAGGATGATTGTCCGTCCTGATTATCGGCCATTGGTTCAGAGTAGAATATTCGGGCGCCAGATGTAAGATCTACTGCATATCTTTTGTGTGAAATCTGGAGAGTAGGGACTGCACAGAAGAAGGGTTAAAATTACCCTTCTTTACACTCTTTAATTATTTACAATGCGTCAACTCGATGTTAACAAACTACGTCTCTGCTTGGGCGGTAACTGAAACAGTGAGAACTAAATTCAAAATTTGAAGATATTCATAAGAAGTAGAATTAAGCTACAGGGCTCAGAATCCTATTTCCTAACAGAGCGTTGATAATTAATCGGCAGCAAAGTAATAGCTGTTACGCCACGTTTAACCAGCAATAACTGGTAAGCCGAAACTCACGCTGCAATACGGACAGAATTTCCCCAGACTCTCTAACGTTCCCTCTAGAACTTGGTACTTAAACCTTTTCTACCACTGTTAGAATTTTCATAAATTCACGCGCGCTACCAAATTTAAATATTCTGGCACTGATAATTAGGGGAATGAAGGCTTATAGGAAAGGACTTAAAATAAAATTTAACTGGTTATTTAAAATAAATATAAATCCATACAATATGCTTAAAAAATCAGGAGTTAATTTTAAATAGCATTTTATTAACACCTAACATTAACATACAGAAAACAATGAACAGAACATAGAATTACATAAAATAGTTAAAGTTTTTTGGGCGTGAGTTCAAACAATATAACAGCTCACTTCTGCATCTCGAGTTGAACTGAGTATTTTCTTCTATCGTCGGTAGAGAGAGTTGTTGACGATGTTCATTCGTTACAGTCTCAAGAAAAATGTCCCATGCTTAATTTTAAAATTCTTCAAAAAATCCAGTGGCAGAAGTTTTGCTACATTTTATTAACACTCAGGCTTCAGTATTTCATAATGTTATTACAACAATTGGAAATCAAACCACGTTCTTATTGGATGTAACTGCTTCAACGGATGCTCTGAAAGTTTCAGTACTGAGCAAGATAGAGGATAACTTTATTCCAATAAATGTTAAAAAACTCTAGAGAAACTTGAAGAGAATGGAGACGTGTCACAATACGAAGCTTTGAATTTCGAGAGGCTATTGTTTCATTTTATCAGATTGGTCTTACTTATCTGGAGAAATGGACAAAAAAAAAACTGTTTCAGGAGATTTAACGTACAGCTGAATCATATTAAATGAAATTCTTTTTTGAGTATAGTAAATAAAGTTGAAATAACCTTTTTGTAATTAATAAAAATTATACCAAATCATAAATTATAGTAAATTGATAAATATGAAGAATATGTTTACCTTAAGCGATATATCAGGAAAGAAAAAATATTGGATTGGTCAAAAAAGTTGTGACCATTTCAGAGGTGGATGGAAATCACTGCATATTTTAATAAGAACCAGGTTCCTTCTTTAAATGTTTTAAAATTGTCAGAGTTTCTCGTTTACCTTCCGGGCACTAATGCTACAACTGAACGAGTATTTAGCATTATGAACAGTTTTTTGATTAATGATAAGACACAGCTTAAAGTGGTTATTTTGAAGGGTATGCTTATAAGGTATTTCTCCCGTCTCCCGCCTTCTTCGCGTGCTTTCGTGGTGTTGTGGTCAGCACTCTCGAAGCCTAACCGAGAGGTCTGTGGTTCGATTCCCAGCAAAGGCGTTGCTCATTTTTCATCACTCCTGCTCCTAAATAACCTAATGACTCTACATGTTAATCACCGAAACAAATCTTGATGAAAATTGCACGGATAAGAAGATCAAAAAATAAAAGAGGTTCTAAGAAATATCCATGCTTCAGAGAAATAAGTCTACTTCATCAAAAGAATTTAGAAATGTATTATTTTGTTTAAAAATGAACATTGCTTTTTTTATTTATTCTTTATTTATTAAAAATATAATATGCATGACTTTTAAAAATAAACAAAGATTGTTTATTTTGATGCATATTTTGACGTACATGTCACCTCCACCTCTATAAAAATAATAATAAAAAACTTATTTGTAAAAAAAAAATATTTAAAAAAACTATATGTACAACGTTCCAAATTTCGAACTTAGAAATCTGGTCACCTTCTGACACTGTATAATCGTACAATACTTGATAACGGTATATAACAAAGATAGCCAAACTCAGATCTGGCGCGAGGCTTTTTGCCTCACCATGCAACTCTGCGAGTTCTAAATTTTGCAGCCAGGTTTCTTCCTCAATTTAAAACTTTTGCCGCGTCTAAATTCTGCAGCCCGAAGCAACTTGCACCGACTCTCGCGATGGCGCTGGCCAAATTTCATGTGCACAGGAGCAGCACCCACTGAATATATGAATCCAGATGGGTACTGAACTCATACATTCAGAGGTGTTAGGAGGCTGTTCTGTTAGATCCATGTAGAGGAGGAACTGAGGAAAGAGAAGGAAATGAGGGTGTAGAGAAGGAACTAAACGAAACTGAAGAACTGCAAGTGCATATGTCAATAGCTGTATTTAGATGTATATGTTATTTTAAAAATAATGCATTTTATAATTAATGTAGTTAATTAATATAAATATAGATAAAAACTTCTTGGTTTTCTTCTACTGTCTTCAGTAAATACCTATTACACTCAAATTTAAAATTTAGCTAGGTATCGAAACTCTTTTTTTTTCCTCCTCCTCAGATCGAAAAACCAAACATTTTCCTTTAGTTTTGAATTTTTTTCTCCTGTTTTCTGGTTACAGTTGTTAACTAATTTTAATAGAAGTAAGCTGAAGATATAGAGGTCTTTCTCCAAAAGGTTTTTCATTCACATTCACGGTTTCTTTCTTCTTCTCCTTCAATTTGTTTTATGCTTGTTTTTGTTTGTGAGCGCATGTATGTGCGTTGATTTTTTTTCCTGTTATCTCTAAGTGAAATGGTATGAAGCGTTTTGCAGAGAAAATACATTTCAGTATACGGCGATCATTTAAAAGAAGCTGTTAACTTATAAAAGGATTTTTGCATGAAAAATAATAATTTAGTTTTCTTACACAACTAGCATGAGATCAAATAATATGGATGTAAAATTTAATACTTACTGAATTAAGAAAATGCAGACTGAATTATCACGTATGTTTTGTTTTCTTCTAATGCGACAACTAACCAAAATTGTAGTGCCTGGATAACAAGCACTATCATCGGAATACTGAGCATAGTAAAGCATAATATTTCAGAATCTCAAAATGTGCTTCTTTTTCTCAAAGTATGCGAGGCAAGACATAGTTTGAGAAGCTCTGTATTTAATGATTATTTAATAAAGTTTAGAATATTATAAAACTTACAGAGAGCTAGTAGCAATTCTATTCTATTCGTTATATATGGAAAGTACTGCAAATTAAGCGATTTTAGTATATATTTACGCAACTGTTTCCAATTCAAAGAGTTCAAAAACAGATTTTTAGAGTGTAGGCTCTTGCCAAAGATATTAGTAAAATTTCCAAAGCTAGCTTCCGTTGCTTAAAGATTAGTCTTGAATACTTCATGACCTTGGACAAGGACGAGTAAATAGCCTTTTCGACCACGAACGGATTCTATAATATTTGTTTTCTCTTAGCATTCTTGTTGGAAGCATTAAAAAAATTACTAGGACTTTCAGTTTTCGGAAGAAGGGTGTCATTAAAAGTTCTTCGCAAAGTCGAGGCTCCACCTACTTTTCTGTCCGTGACCACCGTCTCAAACGGTCCAGAGTGTAGCAGGTGAATGAATTCTCTGCAATCTTGCTGCTTGTTTTTATACCGTATATTTTTTCTGTCTACTTAACGGGGAAAAGATAGCTCATTTATCAACATAAAATAACACAGCAATTAGGGAATACATTACCAACTTTAGTAATTTTGCTGAACGGATAACGGGCTTTCTTAATAGCGTTCTACTCAATACTATTATACTTTTTTCTTTCCTAATTCTTGTTTACTTCATTGGTGGCCAACTGCTTTTCGTCTGAAAATCAATTTGAAATACGATACACTAAAAATACTCCGTCGTATTTTAAACTGACATACTGGGCCATATTTTGAGTGTATTTCCTGTAGCCAAGACTCTTCTCTACCGCTGTTATTAAATAATGAAGAACTTGTATATTACACGCATTCTGGAAAAACGGCGACACCTAGAGTTGCCGGCTCACCAGCGGCCGAGCGGTAAAGACGTTGAACACTGGTAGTTCGGTCCGAGGTTCGAATCCCGCGAACGGGCTGGCTGCATGGGCGTTTTCGTGGTTTTCCCCATGTGTAACGTGTATACGAGCCAGTTCCCCTTAGAAAGTCCTCCACGAAGGCATTCCTCCCTTTAGGCAGATAGCCCTCGTGTGCTTTGCCATAATTGAATAACCTAACCTAACCTAGAGTTGCCAAATTTTGAACATACTTAATCCACCACAAGAACATCTGCCATTCTTAGCCCTAATAGGGATTTCGAATTTGTTTCACATTTTGTGCGAATTTAATGATATTTAGAATAACAAACTTGACTATTAAGGTAACATAACACGCCAAACAAGTATTAATTTAGAATTCAAACAACAAAAATCAGCGTTAAATTTGCAAATTTTCACAGGACTAGTTTCAATGGTTTTACCGAAGCGCACTTTTTGGCTATTTGCGCTTTGGCGAAAATTTGCAAATATGCGCTGATTTTTGTTGTTTGAATTCTAAATTAAAACTTGACAATTTCAAAGCACCGCGTTGTCACTCGATAAAAAGTAAGATATGAATGTTTAAAATTGAATCAGAAAACTCGAAATCAAAAACGAATCAGAAACAAATGATTTCGAAGAAATGAGCTGCAACTGGCCGAAATAAAATATTTTTGTTTTCTGAGCACTAATGTTTTGCCATCACTTTGTAAGATATTTAATTTTTCTTTCTAATTTAATCTGTCTGTTATTAACAAACCAAGTGATAAAACAACAAAAACGCAGTTTTCATCTCTGTTGTTATTGATTACCAGCTGGCTCCTGAAATTACACATACGGGATTCATTAAAATCATTATACATCTTTTTGTTTTTATAATTACTCTTTTAGGCGGCTGGCTGCGCAAGAGACTATTAGGAATAAATAATAAGCGAACAATAAATACTGATTATTACGAGAAATACTAGTTAGATTTATTTTAAATTACCTCCATAGTCAATTTTGTAATTATAACGTTACCTATAACATTGCACATATAAATATTTCAAATGCAGTTACTATGCTTATGGCACTGAATTTTAAAGCATAAAATGCAATACAAATTTAAGAAGACGTTATGAACCGTTACATGACACAACATGTTTTATAAACTCAGTTTCCAACTATGTAAAGAAAAGTATTGCAAAACAGAAATATATTAAGAAACAGTACTGGAAACCAACTATAATCTCATCTGTTGGCAGGTAGAACTAAAGGAAGTTTAGTAAGACAAGTTAGTTCAATAATTTTGATTAAAAAATAGCAGAAATCTTGAAATGTTCGAAGTTCAAGGATCGTGTACAACATTTCAACGCTCCTTCATTTGGAACATTAATGAAAAGTGTTTTCTTCTTCCTACAAATAAATAAATAAATAAAAATAAAATAAAATAAATGAAAGAACAAACACTTTCTACTATCAAAACGTTTCGCAATAAGCCATTCTGAAGAACTTTTATGTCATTAAAGCAATCCAGAAAATTTAGTAACCGAAGCATAGCAAAATTAACAGTAATCACGAAACATTTTACCAAGAGCATCATGTACCGCAGAACGCAATGAAAACATTAACACATAGCCCTAACTGCATAGCAGCCACAGGCGATGCACAAAAACGTAGCAATTAAAGTAAAATGACAAGTTATCACGAGTTGAGCTGGACGATCTCATTTTAGACTAATGTCCCACTTCAGGAAATATGCCTCGAAAAATGTCCCTCATATAGTAAATGTTTTTAGAGTTTGTGAATATACTTGACAAGAATTTTGCTAATGTTTTTCCATGCAATCATGAAGATTCTCTTTGGAGGGAGATCAGAAATACATTTAATAATGGAACAATCATGCTTCCTAGATATATGTTTTAAGTAACTTAAGTAAGTACCGCAATAAAACCTGGTTTCTGAAAGAATTAATGGTTTTTATTCCAGCCGCATTTCGTGCTTTGAAAATGGATAATAACATTAAATCATCTGCACAGCTGCAAATGAATCACCTTTTGAAAATATTATGGCGTGGATTAAAGTTTAACTTCGGGAATTATACATTTTGATGAAGGATAATTATTCGGTAGTAAATTATTCAATGAAATATATTAGTTAGGAAGATATAAAATACCGGAAAAATAAATAGTTGTCTCATTACAAAACTAAAGTTGAGCAAAGTGGAGTGAGATTTTTCCCCCCTATGATAGGAAAAATCATATTTCTTTTAAATATGCAACTTAAATAACTAAACTCAACACATTAATAATAGCTGTGTGAGCAGATATTTATTTCGTTAATAAATCTAGTGAAATATTTCATGGAGACTGTCTCTAAAAGTACACAGTATTTCTGAAAACACAAATAAAGCATAGTAATTGAACATCACTGATATCCATATTCTTTTAGGCGACAGCTTTCGCAAAAGATCGAAATTATACAAAATCTAAGGTATGTTTGTTAGGTTGCACTGCAATACGTCATCGTTATAAAAAAAAATCTAACTAAGCACGTTAAGTGTTAGAAATAATAAAATTATGCTTCAAACAAAATCTCCTCAGTCCTCGGTCGCCAAAATTCTCTTGTCCTGCATTGTCTTCGGAAAAGTCTAGTCCAGGGGTTCTTAGCATTTTTTGTCTTTTTTGCGAGGTAACCATACGTCCCGAATTTTTAGTCCCTATCCCGATTTTTTACAACTTGTTTTTTAGTCTCGAATTTATAGCATTTGTTCCGAATTGTCCCGAAAAAAAGTAGTGTGAGAATATAAAAGTTTAAATGCGTTTATTTACACAATTAGTTTAGATTCCAAACTGAGAATATAAACCAAAGTTGAGAGACTCGCACTATAAAGGCCGCATAAACAGGAGATTACTCATCTAGCGTTTACCTTAGAAACATTGTAGCGGGGGATGTTTTATTTCTTATTCCTGTATTTCTCTGTTCAGTCCTCGAACATACACGGAATTTTTGTTCCCAGCTCACAGTTGCAGTTCAGACTCTCACTTACAGCCAACACTGTAATTTTTAACTGAAATATTAATTCGATTGTGATTTGAATTTATAATTAGTATTAATAATTTTGTAGTATTAATAATTCAGTATTAATAATTCTGTAGCTATAATATGTATTGTATGTATTTAGCTATTAAATAGTTCTGTTAAGATATATATTGTTTCGTATTAATTATCAAGTGGATCAATAAAAATTTATAATTTATTTCAATTTAACAGTTTTAAACTCATTTTATATTCTACTTCTTAGTTTGTGACATATGCATATATATCTAATTTTTAAGATGTGCACAAACATATACAAACACATACAAAGAGTGATATATTTTCCTTTATATATAGGGACAAATCATGACTGGCATATTCAATGGAAAACTCAATCAGAAATATTTTATCATGTAACAAATGTTAATCAGAAGTAACATAGTTAGGTAATATATTTTGAAAGGTCATTATTAATATTACAATCTCTTTAATAATAGATTTAAATAAATTATAAATGTATCTTTTCTTACTTAAAACATGAGTAATTATCATTTATATAACTTCTTTTCCATTAAGAGACTGCTAATTTTAATTTTTTAAATTCTAAATTGATTTATAATTTAATAACTTGCCATAATGAGACACAAAAAGTATATTTTATAACTCATAATGCTAGTGTTTCATTTAAAACACTGTTATTAGAAATGTATTTTGGAATTGTAGCACACAGAAAACACACATAATAGCTTATGTAGTCACATCATCTATCACCTTTTCGCATCTGGCTTTTAAAACTATGTAAAAAAACATAAAGTAACTTTATAGCTGAATACTGTTTGATAGCTGAGAACTTTGTTGAAATCAAAAACATGGTAATCAGATGATAATCCGTCTGGGATTTTCAAGATGTGTGGTTATTTGTTATTATGCGTTAGTAAGATTGTTTTTAGTTTACAAGTAGAGGTAACTTAATTGTAACTTTTCCTTAATAAATTATGCTTTCTTATTCCCATTATATAAATATAATTTACTTGCCATACAACTTGGATTGTGAATTTTGCCAATACTAACCATAGTCTTTGTGCATTAAATTGCAATATTATAAAGCATTTTTAATGAAATCTAGAAAATTTCCTTTTGATGTCAAGCCGAAACAGAAGCACAATCATTAATGTATTTTATATTCCAGTCCTCTACGAAAGCATGCAGAACCTATTTATTCAGGCCTATTTGACATTCTCATTCTGCGCATATGCCATAGAAATTAAAAAAATTATGCTCCACGTTCCATCGATTTGATTTAATGTCTGCTTGACATGTTTTTACCTGGTGCTAAGCAGCATTTGCTAAACATCAGAAGGTTAAAAAGAAACTGTTGCTACAATTTTTTATATCCTGTATAGCATGACTTAATAATACTACATTGTATACTGACTGCTGTTAGAGATACAGTGCAAAGTTCGTTCGAGATCCGGAACTGTCAGGGCATTGGCAATTCTGGATTTGGGATTTTGCTGCATATTAGATCTTAAGTTTAAATCTAGTAAGATGTTAAATTATGAAATTAAAAATATGAAATAGTGATTTATGAAATAACAAAGTATGTATGACCTAAAGGGAATTGAAATTTACAAAAAAGAAAGGCTCGGTATTTATTTGTTTGCTTTATTAAACATTTATTTCAATGTAAATTGTTTAACGTTTCATTTTTTGTGCTAACACTTTCTCTTTAATTCTATAGGTAAAGAGAAATTCTTATTCAGTAGCAAAGTTCCATTGTTTTGAGTCCTGTAACTGTCGCATCGAGAATCCTCATTAAATTGTAGATCAAAAGTTTTTTTTTTTTTTTTGCTTTCAGCAACCTCTGTCATTTTCTTTACTATATGTAGCGATATTTTCTGGATTTAGAGCCATGCTATAAATTTCGCCGTCCGTGAGTTATTGATGATTGGGGCATTGAAATCACAATGAAAAAATTCTAGGTACTTTTCCATTGTACGGGCACCTTGGAAAAAAATGTTAAAATACATGAATTGCTGAAGATAGCAACAATGTGATCAGCTAAGTCATCTCGGTTTTAATGAGTGAACTGAGACAAATATTCATGTGTTATGATTTGCAGCTTTTTTTTAGTCCAAAGTGGTAATTTGCCTTGAAGGACTATTGTTTTCTTTTTGGCATTTTGCGTTGATTCACTATAAATGTCTGAATTCACTTTTCAAATTGTTGCCACCAAATATTATCGCCATGTATTATATTTAAAGATATTAAGTAATAAAGAACCTGAATAAATGTATGTATGTTTCTCGCACTGTGATAAAACAACGGTACATAGAGTCATTCAATTTTGAATAACGTACGTTTCCACCCGCATATGGGCATCTGGAAGCCCAAACTTGGAATTTGTTTTATTATCTATTTCATATTTTGTAAACCTTTAACGAATTTTTGATTAACAAACCCAAAGATTTCAAAGCGAGCAATGGCAACGTTGTACAGAAAAAACATTTTTATCTCCAGCGCGCGAGGCTGTGTATCGGAAATTCTAAAGATATGCTCATTTTAAAATTATTTTGCAATATTGCTGTCGAACTGAATTTTATGGTTTAAGTGCGAAGAACATGATATTTAATAAATAAAGGCAACACACAAAACGTTAAAAAACGCCCCTTTGGACGCAATTTAAAATCTGAAACATTTCAGTTTTTTAAAATTTTATTTTTTAAAAGCTTTAAAAAACCGGATAGAAACACCTCAGTTCAGTTGTTTTAAGCGAACTGTTGTTATTTACCTCGCTGCTGTAATTTTGAGATCGGATTAGCTTGTCAGGACTGAGTGTTCTGTGCATGTGCTTGGCAAACATCTTAAAGTAACTCCTTAAAGTCCTTAAGTCCTGATCTGGAACAGGGAGCTGAAATCAGCTATGTTCTGGTGTAGATACTGTGCTGAAGAATAACTGCACTTGAAAGGGATTTAAAATCCTCTTTTATTAAAGCAATATTATTTACAATTCACTTCCCAACTCGGGAGGAATACAGTCACTTGGGTCTAAATTAACAATCAGATAAATTTAAACTAAAACTAAATAGAAATTTAATTAAACTTTGCTCACAGAGCTAATCGCGGAGTTGGCCTCTAACTAAATGGTGCGTAGCAAGAAATACTAATACTAGCGCGCTTCAATTTATTTCAATAAGCAATCACGTAGTAAGCACTATGGCTTAGAAATTATCTGCTAGCTGGTCAGGCGAACGTCGAACAGAATGACCGTGATCTGCGACTAAAAGCTTTCTCACACTGAGAGGTTTCTACCTTTCGTTTAAATATAACTTGGCTCCACTTCAAATTACCATAAAACTGAAAACGCGAGCTTCTTCTAATGGGAAGTTAAAAATGAGAAGGGATAGAAAGATTTAAATTAGAATAAAACTTTGTTAGTTTAACTAAAACCTTACAAGCTTTCTCTGCGCTTTGAATTGTGTTCTATTTAACGTTTTAGCAGTTTAAAGTATAACTACTGTGTGATATTGTACGAATATTTGTGAGGAAAAAATTTCAGCATTTTGTTTTATTTCTTGTGATAAGAAAAATTTTTTTAACTTTTCATCAGTCTAGTGCACTCAATCCATTACGAACCCTTACGCAAGCAAAAGTACTAAATGTTTTTATACTTTACGCTTTACGAGCTTTGCACAATGATTTGGAAAAATGTTCATTTGTTTCAATCTGAACTGATGCGTCCTGTCGGAAGAAAATAAAACGTTTTCCAATACTTGTGAGGTTTATAGATTAGAGTTATGTGGTTTGATAGGCTTGGAAAAATATATTTATTAAACTGAAACGAAGCCTTATCATGGTTTAATTGAAGGCGGATGTGCAGCACGTATTATCCATAATACTATTAGGACATCAGCTGATATTTTGCCACTTGATACAGAAATGATTATTTCCAAGATACAATTTAAATCTTAAATTGTTAGAGTAGAAACATTGAAAAATTTCTGTAGCTTCATAGAAACCGATTTTTCAGTCAGTGGCGTAGCTAGGGTGGAGCAAGCGGTGAGATCTGTCCCCGGGCGCAGCATTCAGGGGCTGCCAAATTGATGTTACGAAATTTTAGAATGAAACGTTTTCCATTCTTGGCTCACAGAAAGGGGCGCAAAATCTTCCCCCCCCCCCGAGCTGTCCCCGAGCGCTGAAAACACTCACTACGCTACTATTTTCAGTTATGGTAGGGTATTCACGAAGAAGATGGTTAGCATTACTTTCCGTCACTGAAAGGATACTCCAAATGCTTTTACCACTGAAGACTTTTTTTCAGTCTCAAGAAACGTGTCTCATGCTTATTTTAAAGTTCTTTGAAAATCCAGTGGCAGAAGCTTGGCTACATTTTATTAACACCCAGGCTTCAATATTTCATAAATGATTTAAAATGACTTTTCATAAATTGATTTAAAGATGTTCATAAAGTTATTACAATAATTGGAAATCAGACTGCGTCTGTGTTTGATGTAATTGCTTAAAAGGATGCTCTGAAAGCTTCAATATTGAGCAACACGGAGGATAACTTTATTCCAATAAATGTTACAAAATATCTAGAAAAACTTGAAGAGAATGGAGTCGTGTTGCTAAACGAAGTTACTAAATTTCGAGAAGCTATTGTTTCATTTTATGAGACTGCTTTTACTTATTTGGAGAAACGAACAAAAAAGTATTTCAGGGGATGGAAACGTACAGCTGGATTATATTAAATGAAATCCCTTCTTGGAGTCAAGTTGAAACAGCCTTATAAAATAATATCAAATCATAAGTAATTGGAAACTCATATATATGAGGACTATGTTTACCTTAAACAATATATCACGGAAGATAAAATATTG
>KK118583.1:0-51247 GCA_000611955.2 Stegodyphus mimosarum | reverse complement strand
TCCCTACCATCCCTACCAGTAACTTCTCGAGAGGACTTTCAGCTCGCCGCATATTTAGAGTGCCCTATGCCACACAGGCATTCTATATTTACAAATATCCATGCCTTCTCCTGGATTCAAAGCCGGGCCCTTCGGTAGGGCAGTCAGAGTCACAAACCATTATCCTGGTATGACAAATTTAATGACGGTATGGCAAAAGAAATTACTTTTATAAAGCAGACAAAAATTGATTCTAATGTTCACTGCATTCGGTGCATGACACATTGAATCACAAAAACATAAGAAGAGGAATCAAGCAACAGCATCTTTACACATTTTCATGTAATATTTTCGCGGAAATGAATTTGATGAAAAGGAAATATTTTCATTTCACACAGTCATACACAATCAGTAGTTTAGATTTATGAATTGTACGTCAAAATTAATCAACGTATATTTCGGGAAAAAAAATTGTGCACGAACAAAAACTGCGGCATTAGTTAAAAATGTGCTAAAACCTATCGCAATCTCCATTCCGAAAATCAAATTGAAAATACTCGCTTTATAACCATTTACACAGATACTTCAAGCCACAAAGAGTTAAAATTATTTTCGATCCTTGTTAGCTATTTTTAAAATTCTATTTAATCACTCTTTCGGAGAAATATCAGAAATAATCATTAAGTCTAGGATTAAAACGACTTGATAAATAAGTTGGTGGGATATTATGCAGACAATACCAATTCAAATTTTGGAAGTGTTAATAAAAAAGGATATGCAGCAGAGAAGTTGTGTTTTACTATCAATGAGGATAAGACAAAATTAATGATGGTAACAGATAAAATTATGGACCTACCTCCATTAAAGACCAACAATTTTCCTTTGAGACTATTAAACAATTTCAATACCTGGTTACAATAATTTTAAGTTGCACTGGCATTCAAATTGAAATTAAAAACAGGATATCTATGGCCAACAAAAGTTTTTAAGGACTTAGAAAAAAACTTAAATTAATTAGCATAAAACCCCAATAGGTTTATATGTGACTTCGATAAGACTTGTAACCCTATATGGAAGCAAATGCTGGACACTTAACTACTGTTGGTATTTGAAAGAAAAATTTTTAAGGAGGATTTCTGGACCGGTGAGGCAAAATGAACCGTGGAGAATATTATATAACCATGAAATCTATAGGGAACCTAATGACGCTGATATTGTCGAAATTTTAAAGACATCTCGTATTAGATGGCTAGGCCATATTTATAGATAGGATGATATTTATAGATAGGATGATGCATTATGGATAGGATGATGCATTTCCTACTAAAAATAGAGGCGAAGCAAGGAAAAGGAAGACCGCTCATTAAATGGCAGGGTAGTGTGGAAAAGGAATTTGGAACTGATAAGGTAATCCGATGGGAAGCTGTGGCGCCGGATACGGTCAGATGGGGAGAACTTAAGAGAGGCAGCCTTTGCCTTGTAGTAGGGCTGTAGAGCTCAAGCAGAAGAAGAATAGAAAAGGAATAAATATAACAAATCCCGACTAAATAATCATTTAAATTGCCCAATAATTGGAGTAGACTGCATATCACACATAATCCACAATTTCATATAGATATTGAAGGAATAACTGACAAAATTTATAGTCACTTTTGTATTTATACAATTCAAGTAGAAAATTTGAAGAAATTTTGTGTTGACGGAGAAGTAAAATAAAAGCGATTACTAAGGATATCCAAAACAAGATAGCTAGCTCTACTATTCACAGCT
Source organism: Stegodyphus mimosarum (assembly GCA_000611955.2). Taxonomy (NCBI): domain Eukaryota; kingdom Metazoa; phylum Arthropoda; class Arachnida; order Araneae; family Eresidae; genus Stegodyphus; species Stegodyphus mimosarum. The sequence goes on along the minus strand of KK118583.1, from coordinate 49,498 downwards.
GGAAAATCCTATTTTCTTTCAATATACAAGCGTTTCATAACAAAATTGTTTTTAAATAAACAGGCCGAATTTTGGCTTAAATTCCTTTAAACACAAGCATCAGTGTTTCATTATTCGGTAACAGTAATGGAAGGAGAGGAAAGAAGAATCGTCGAAATTTTGGAAGAAATTAATGATCTTATTTTTAAATTTAAAGAATCTATTCTGCATTTAAGCACCTTTTTAAACAATATAATCGAAAATGATAATATAGACCCAAAATGGTTTATTAATCAGATCATAAATTTGTATATGAATATTGTTTCTTATCGAGATTTATGCAGCAAACGATTTGAGGAAACTGCTCATTTCAACTGGATTACTTTAAAATTTCAGAGATCAGACCAAAATTGAAGAAACAACAATTTTCGCGAAAAGTCGTTTGTTTGAAGACAAAACATGGCACTAGAAAATGAATTATTCGACTCAATATATGAAAAGTATATTGAAATATATCAAAATATATTTCAATTTCATATATGAAAAGGTATGCGAACTTTGAAAAACTTTGACAATGAAATAAGGAAAAGCGTTGGATTCAAATTTTAATTCAATGAAAATCATATTGTGCGCATCTCACTAAAGCTATAGAATTTGCGCTTTGTTTACCTGGAACCAATGCAGCTACTGAAAGAGTGCTTTCTATAATAAATAATTTGTGGACAGGAGAAAATTACAGTCTTGAAAAAAGATTGAGAAAAATCTCTTACAGTTGAACGTTGATACCGTGAAGGCAATGGTTATAAGTAAGTGCAATACTTGTGCAGATTTCAAAGAACAAACTGAAAACTGTGATAAACTACTTAAAAGGGTTCTTTCTGTTTGAAAATACAACTAATCATTTGTGTGAATTATTTATACTTTAAATAACTTTTTACTGTATTTATATATTTCTTTTTTATTTATTTATTTATTTAAAACTTTTTTGGGTTAATTGGGGGATTTATGTTTCCAACTGAACAGCGAAAAAAATGTTCATCCTTCTTATGCGCCATATTCCCCTGATTTGGACTCTTCGGTAAATTAGAACTTGTATGAGAAAGAAACACACGTATGTGTAAAACGCAATATTAAGGAAAAAATTATATTGGTAAATACTTTACATATAACTTTCGAAATCTCCTGACATAGCTTCTGTGCCACCGTGCATTTGAACAAAAGCGAAGTAATGATATTATGCATGAAATCATAGGAAGACTCTAGGAACATCGGGAAATAAAAGGTTGGTCACGAAAAGAAAGCCATAACCATATTTTGTGATAAATATTATTGCTGCAAATTTTTGTAACTGTTTGTGTTTATTTGTTATTCAGATTTTATGCGTTTTTTTAGTATTATGTATTGTTTTTATTTATAAAGCACATATAACATAACAAATTTCTATATTATTTTGTTTAATCGAATCGGCGGTCATTTATTGCATTTGTAAGTATTTAATTCGTGTAATAAAAACTGTAGATCTTTTAATTCTGAATCTACTGCTATTTGAATTGCAAAGCTATCTCAGTCAGAACCAAAGATACGGTGACCGTTTCTGACGTCAATTTGGAAACATTTTGCGGCAGCTTGGAAGTTTTCGGAAAATGCTCTTTGAAGACTTAGGAGCGATTTGTTTTTCCCCGAAGATTCTTGAAGTTCTTACTCTTCTCCTCTGAGGAACACTATAGACATCGGCTGACTGGGAGTCGCGAATTAGTTAAATTAGAGTATAAAATTATTTTACCAAAGAGTAGTATCTCGCTCAATAATAACTATTCTAGATTCTGCTCTGTAATGTTTTTGGTAATTTACGCCATTCGCGCATAAGGAGACTGAGCGCAGCCTGGGATAACTGCTGACTTGACTTTGTTGTAAAAGTCTTACAGCGTTAAAAGTCATCCTGGCAGAAGGGATTATTTCTTCCTTATAAAAATATAAATGTGACATAGGCTACAAGGCCTGTGTATAAGCGTTTATATGTTAATTACAGACATTGTCTATTACAAGTTACATGAGATAGTTAGATATAATCATGACAGTTACGTGCACATTTAAACATTATCTGATTTCCTATTTACAGTACTTTTACTGAGATAATCAAAGTAAACTTGTAGCATACACACTGACTGGAGTTAACAAGTTACACATTGACTGGATTTTCTATGTCATTTTTAATTCCTTTACAACATTATTTTTAACAAGTACATGCAAAATGGATAGTAATAAGCTTATATTACAATAATTTCTGCTCTTACAGTCCAGTTACTATTCTACGGGGCGAGTTATTTTTCTAATGATGATTTTCAGTTTTTGTAGTACTATCTGGCTTAAACTGGGTAGGGAGTTACTTAATTTAGTTTTCTGGTACCTTAGATGATTTGCTTGGAATAGTTGCAACTGCTATTATAGTTGTAATACTTATCAAGGAAGTAGCTTTGCTACTGTTCAATTACTTGGATATTGCTTTAAGAGATAGCTACATTAATCTGCTGCTCCGTTATATGCGAGTTGTAAGTTCAATGCACTCCACTTTTGTAAGGCCCCTCCCTATCACTTTGATTTGCTATTGAAATTATGCTGCGAAGATCCAATTCTCAAGAGGAGGATTCCTTAATAACTAGCTGAGCATAGCCTAATCACCTCCTCTATCTTAGTTTTCGCTTGCTTGTTGCCCCAAGTAATCTCCGCCCACTGCGGCCAGTATTCACTGCTTAGTGTTTTTAAATGCAATTTATCGGTGTGTGGGCAGTGGAAGAGGTAGTGATCTGCATCACCTACCGCACCACATTCGCATAATTTTGAGTCTCGTTTGCCGAATCTCTTAAGATAATGTGAGACGGAACCATGGCCAGCGTAGAAATGAGTTTGTGCGCCGCTATATGTTTTAATTGAGGATGAAACTTTCAGAAAGAACTTCTAGGTTCTTCTCCTTGTGCTTTACCGGCTTTCCTACCTTCTTGTACAAGGCTACTGATCGTAATTTTTTGTAAATAAGACTGTGGCACACTTACTGTTTTTTCCAGTCTACTGGACTCATTGGCTGCAGATTTCGTAAGCAAGTCCTCCGCTTCGTTGCTAGTAATACTCACATGAGCTAGAACCCAGATCAGGTGTGGTCTGTTGGTGGGATCCTTAGGAGAAATTTTTTAATACTTTTCACTAAAGGACTCCTTGTCTTACGCCCTAGGATGGCCTCCAAACTTGACGCGGAGTCGCTATATATACACTAATTATTATAAATTAAGGAAAAATCACAAAAATAGCGATAACTCCCTCAAAAATAAGCCAAACCATGTAAAATTTGAATATATTGCCAAATAAGAGTAGCTGAATAAAACTGCAATATGCAAATTAGTGGCGCTGCACTCGAAATACGTCATCTGCGAGGAGCATAAAAGTCCATCTTTGAGAGCAAGCCCATATATTTCACTGTGATAGTGACATCAGAAATCTGAGATAGCCAATCGTAACAAAGACCACCAGGCATCATTTGCCTGTAGCACTACGATGGAGAGCCATTGGAAGACTAGAGGCAGGACAAAAGTGGCCAGATGGCTAAATGTGAGCCCTTCTGTGGTTTATAGATTTGAGGCCATTTCAAACCACAGATTTCGCATCTAGGAGATTCAGCCAAAGACAGCCGACTGCTACGACGAGCGCCGATGACTGATATTTGAAATTATGTGCACGCAGGAATAGAACCGCTACTCCGACTCTTCTTAGATCTTCTCTTGCTGCAGGCAGTGGAAGTTTGGTGTCAACGTCAACTGTGCGTAGAAGGCTTCACGAAGGTGGTCTGTATGCGAGGTGACCAGCCATTTGCGTGCCGCTCACGTGACGCCATATGAGGGACCGTTTGCAGTGGGCATGACAACATGTCAACTGGACGCCTTATCAATGGAGGGCTGTTCTCTTTAAGGATTTGTCCAGGTTTAGTCTAGAAAGCGATAGTAGGCGTTATTTGATATGGAGAGAATCTGAAACCCGTTATCATCCGTGAAAGAGATGCATACGGAAGAGGCAGTGTCTTTGTTTGGGGTGGCATCTCTTTGGGTGGACGCACAGACATCCATGTCTATCCAAGAGGAACCGTGAATGCTCAGGTTTATAGAGATGACATCCTTGATGCTTATGTGCCCATATGCCGGGGCAATAGGTGATGCTTTCCTGTTACAGGACGACAATGCAAGACCACACAGGGTTCGCATCGCAGATGATTATCTTCAACAGGAAGCAATTATTCGCATGGAGTGGCCAGCTCGATCCTCGGACTTGAATCCTATCGAGCCCGTTTGGAATGCTTTAGGGAGACGTCTAGCTGCTCTCAATCCGCCCCTCAGACCCTTGCCGCGTTTGCAACTGCTCTGCAAGAGCAACGGCTCTCGCTTCCTATGCAACTGACAGACCGCATAATTGAAAGCATCACACATCGCTGTATGTGGTGTATTGCTTCTAGGGGCGATCATATTCCATATTGAAGGTATTTTTCTCATAGCAAAATGAAACTTTCGATTTGTTCATTTTATACATGGCTAATTTCTATACTACCATAATTGTCTGGTAGAATATACAACAAAGGTAAGGAGGGTTCAAATTACCCTTTATTTGCTTATCGATTTTACATACGTTCCCGAACTTCCGAACACAAAGACCAACCACTTGTGGTCTGAACTTAAAAGAATATAAGACTACTAACTAACTGAAATTTAAATACGAGCTACTTTTAATACTTACACAGATGACTAGCACTAAGACTGGCCTTTTAAATTACTACATTTGAAATACGCAAACTGCTGAAAACTACAATACGTCTTTAACTTTCAAGAGGGTTAATCCTATGGCCTTAAAGGTGGACAGTAACTGATGGCAAGCTCACTTGAAGACTCGTAGCAAGATGGCTCACTCTCTCTCCTTCTACTACGCTCTTGGCAAAAAGCCACAACTTAAATACTTAAGCGTTAGCAAGTACAATTTGCATAAACATATTCACGCGTTAATTCTGGCCGGAAGTGGCAAATAAGAGATGATAGTAAAGTTCTAAAATAAAATAAAAGTTAGTGAGATGACAATCTTTCACAAAACCTCATCACTAAAACTATCTAACCTAGAAATATATAAAATGCAGTTTTGCAATATTTTCTCCAGGGACAATTATTTTTCATCTGTAACATTATCTAAAAAGAGGAATTTTCTTGTCTCTTATTCGCTCTGGAAGGAAAACTAGTTTAATCAATTTGTCAAGAATTTACATGGCAAGTAACATGAACATGTATATTTTTTTCCTTTTAAAACTCCGTTCCTATTTCATTCATACCATTATTTAATCATCTCCCCGTGCTCTCTTACCTGTGTTGTAAGGAGAGAAACACCAAACACGGGAGTGTCTATGTACAAGTGTTCAACACTACCGTCTACAATCAAAACACTAACGTGTTAAAATTTAACATAACAAGACCTCAGAACACATCTCACATTCATCTCTGATCCATGAGGTACTATTCTGAAATAAGTGGCTAACTCTGCAGTGTAGCGTCAGAGAGCCTAACTACATTCATTCATTCAAATTTAGTACGTATTCACCATGCGTTAAGTTGCATTTATGTAGTCACAGTCTTTAACTCAGTGGTTTTAAACTTTTACATTTATATAATGCTTTCACTTTTAACACATCATTGTACTTCTTAAATTTTAACGGAACAGTTCACGTGTATATAAGAACATATTACCATACCATTAATTCTACACATTTGAAAACATACAGTTAACTTTCTCCTTCTGAAAGCAAGTGCTGTTTCTTTTACATTTAACAATTACATTTTACAAGTCGTTCAGACTAAAATGTCTTTTCTTAACAGAATCTTTTCAATAAAGCTTGGAATAAAGAATAAATAAAGCTTGGAATAAAGCTTTAGAATGTTCTTAAGGTACGTTTCTTATACAGTTACAAAATCTTTTACAATACTGAACTATTTACACTTTACTATTATACAATAATATTAGATTACTCGCGAGTAACTGTAAAACATAAATAGGTAAAACTCATTTCTCGCCTTTTTGCCAATAAAGGTAGAACTCACATGAGGTAAAACTTCTTAAATTCTGCCACTTGGCAGTAGGAATTAAAATTAACTAAAAGTTTCAAAGTAACCTAAAGTTCTGCTTATCTTTTTGATATTCAGAAATCCCTTTAGCCGCCCACTCCTGGAAGGTAGCAAAGACCATGCTTTGATTGATCCTCCGCCTTGTCCGGGTCCGACCCTCAGTTTCCTATCAGTCAGTTTCCTTTTTGGGCGTGCTTGATGCTTCTTGAAAAACTTCTTCCTCTCCATTGGTTGACTTCTGGGTTGCTTAATAGGTGCTGTCCTTGAGGGCGTCGGGACATTTCTCGTCGGTTGTTGTCGAGATCTGGCGGTTTGCTATTCCAGCTCTTGTTCCTTTGAGTCTGCAGCTGGCTCTGCCTTGTCAATTCTTGGACACTTGCTGCGTAGACTTCATCCTGAGGGTTCACTATTTCTTTTTTCACAGGTGCCTTGACTGTGGTCATTTCTTCTCGCCTTGTTGGTGCTGTTAGAATTTTCGTCTTCCTCTTGTTGGACCCGGTCGTGACATCTCTTTTTTGGTAGAGGGACTATCTTCCTTTTCTTTTTATCTCCGGTGCTCCATCGGGGGCATTTCTATTCTTGTTCGCATCTTTACTTGTGGCTGACTCTGGCGGTCGTTGTTGTTGTGCCATGTGTTGGGATGGTGCCTGCCGTGCCGGATCCTGCAGAAGATCTTGAAATATTCTCATGCGATTTCGATTGTAATACGGCTTAATTTGGTCGATATTTGCCGTAATTTTTTCGCCATTCTTGGCCCTTAAAACCAACACTGCCTGGGTTATTTTTTCAATAGAAAACGGTCCTTCAAACCGTGGACAGAACTTGGCCACTTTATCTTCTGAAGCTGAGGAAAGTGAATGTTTCAGCTTAAGTACTTCAGCCCCCACATTATTAGTTACTTCCCGTCTTTTCATATCATAATAAAGTTTCTATTTCCTCTGTGATACTTCCGTGTTTTCTTTTGCCTCCTTAATTAACTTTTGTATATCCGCCATTTGGAACTCAGGGCCCCCTTTTTGAACATAAAACAATTTGTCCAGTGGGATTATAATCTTCCTGTCTAAAAATAACTCAGCAGGAGTTTTGCCTGTCGTGTCGTGTTTGGCGGTCCTAAGGGCGAAAGCTAATTCATTCATTGTCCCAGCTTTTATGAAAATTTTTAACATAACTAAGAATAATTTTAACTATGTTTCTGTTGACCCGTTCCACTATATTTGATTGCGGCCGATACGGGACCATTTTTAAATGACGTATGCTCAGCTTTTGACACATATCTTCAAAAATATTGCTTATAAACTGAGGACCATTATCCGATATAACTTTTAGGGGTGCCCCTTATTTTAAAACATATTTATTAAAAATAGAATCAGTAACTAATTTCGCAGAGGCTCGTTTTAGAGGAACAATCTTGGTCCATTTACTAAAATGGTCAACTATAACAAGGAGATACCGACTTTTATTTCACTGACTTTTCGGGAAAGGGCCCAATAAATACGACGCCAATTATTTCATTTGGAAATTCTGATTTAATGCTATTTAGAAACCCGGGTGGGTGGAAATTAACATAATTAACTACCTGGCATGTTGGGCAAGACTGGACATAAGCCCTTGCTAATTTTTTCAGTTCAGGAAAATAAACTGATTCGCGTACGCGTTGGATGGTTTTCCGAATACCACCATGAGCTTCCAGGGGCAAATTGTGCAATTCCTGTAGTATATTGAATCTAAGACTAGCTGGGATAACAGGTCGTATTTCATTGTTATTATTCGTAGTTTTCGTTTAAAATAATAGACTATCTATCAGTTCGTAATGGGCCGCCCTATTTCTTATCGCCACAATATTTTGGTGGCTAAAGTTTTCAGGATCTTTTAAATAATCGTATATATTTTTAAATTCGGGATCCTTGTCCAGTTCCGCTATTACTGTCTCACGGGAATGTATCATCTGGGATGTGAGCATTGCCACTTTAACACTATTCCCTTCTTCATCTAACTTGATTCTTGACAAGGCATCTGCTACGACATTTTCTTTTCCAGGCGTGTGTTTAGTTATCAAATTATATTCTTGTAATTTAAGAGCCCATCGTATTAATCTCGGCGATAGATTCTTTCCTGAATATAATCTAGCGACCGCCCCATGATCAAAGTACACCGTTATAAGGTATATCTCCCACATTCTTAGCGTGCCTTCGTGGTGTAATGGTCAGCAGACTGAGCCGGTATTTCAGAGGTCCGTGGTTCGATTCCCGGCGAAGGCAGTGCATATTTTTCATCTCTCCTGCTTGTAATTAACCTAATGTCTCTACACTGGCGCCCGAACTAAAAGGGTTGTGGATGATGACTCTCCACACCCAGGATTTGGCGACTAGGTCCTCTAAAACCCTAGTCGCCCTTTAAAAAGGGGAGTATATAAGGTATATCTCCCACATTCTTAGCGTGCCTTCGTGGTGTAATGGTCAGCACACTGAGCCGGTATTTCAGAGGTCCGTGGTTCGATTCCCGCCGAAGGCAGTGCATATTTTTCATCTCTCCTGCTTGTAATTAACCTAATGTCTCTACACCGTTACTGGAGAACTTCCAAAATAAACCCTGAACTTCTGTGCTGCTAACAGAACTGAAAGCATTTCCCTTTCTGTTGCTGAATAGTTTCTTTGAATATCGTTTAAAGTACGACTAAAGAATGCCACGCGCTGCTCATTTTGGGAAAGAACTTCCCCTACGGCTTAATCCAAAGCATCGGCCGCGATTTCTAAATTTTTATCATTTTCTGGAAATTTCAAAACAGGGGCTTGTGTTAACACTTTTTTTAATTTTTCAAAAACGGTGTTAACTTCGGTTGTCCACGAAAATCTTGCCTTCTTTCTTTTTAACTTTAATAGCGGTTCGGCAATTCTGGCAAAATCCTTTATAAAGGACCTATAATATTAGCAGAGCCCTAGAAAAGAAGCTAGTTTCTTTGCCGTATTAGGCGGCGGATAATTCTGAATTGCTATTACTTTTATTTGTCGGTTTCGATGGCTTTCTGGGAAATTTTATACCCCAAATAACGTAATTCCTTTGCCGCAGATTTGCACTTTTCAGCATTAACTTTTAGGCCGGCCTCCTTTAATAACGAAAATATTTCCTTTAAGTCTTTAATGTATTGTTCTAAATTATCACTAGTAACAATTGTATGTCATCCAAATAGACAAAAGTGCTTTTCCCGAAGACGGGTCTTAAAACAATGTTCATACAACGCTGAAATGTTGCTGGCGTTCCTGACAGGCCAAACGGCATACGCAAAAATGTAGAAGTACCAGACTTAGTTAGTTCCTTGTTAAATTTTTACTTTTGCTCCCATATTCATTTATTCTGATTCTTACTTTTAATGTTTGTTCTTTTTTCTTATTTATCATTGTTCTTGTGTGATACTTGAGCTGTTTTATATGTTTGGAGTGATCTTGCCAGTAAAGCCATATGCAACAACAACAGATGCTATTGAATTACAAGAAATTTTTTCCAACAGAAAACCTGTCATAAGTTTCATGCTTTAAAAATGCGGGAAGAAAATTTTTATGATTTTTATTTATTTTTATTTTATTTCACATATTTATTTATTAAGCTTCCCCGAAATAAAATAAATACATCTAACTTGAAATAAAAACGTGAGATGAGAAAAAGAAAGGCGAAAGGAGGGTAAAATACTGAATTGAAAAATGTTTTTGCATTCTTGACAATCACATAAAATAATTTATTTTGATATAAGTTGAACAATTGTCATGCATCACAAGTTTAAAGTTTATTTTTGCACTCACTATCCTTTGTTATTTTAAGTACGAATACAATGAATACAATTGTGAGATTGAAGTTATTGGCACTTGATTTATTTTAGGATACGAAATCATGCTGCTAAATATATCATTCAATAACTACCAAATATAAAATAAACTAACTTTCATCCCTTAAAGGCTTGCCTTGATTACAACACTGCATAATTCTTCTCCTCCTGTTTACATTAGTCATTCTTAGGAGACTTGCACCATGTTTGGTTATCCATCCACTTAGCAATGTCTACAACGTGCTTAACGAAAATACTGCTTCTTTATGGCTAAAAAATTTCTGCCACCCTCCCACATAAAGCGCGTATCGGCGCCATGGAAGATCGTCTTAATGTTCAAGGAAATAAAGAACGATATTCATGCGTAAGCACTTACCGTCTGCGTTCTTTCCTGAAGGTCCGGAATCACTTGATAGAGCTATTGTTGCTTCAATGCTGCTTTCCGAAAAATCTTATTTCCGTGTAGAAAGGCTCTTTCTTTTATGCATTCCTGAGTTCTTTTAATGCATATATTTAGATTGGTAGAAGGGTTGTAATTATATTGAACACATTGTACGTCAGCTGGCCCATGACAAATAAGACAGGATTAAAAAAAGAATTGGAGGTTGTAACTTAGAGGGTTCGATAATCAAAACATTCGTCGGCGGAATGATTCCAGATTTACGAAAAATTTTTAGAGTGGTACTTCCTCAACAGCTTTCATACGTGAGCCTTTAATAAAAGAAAGTAGCCCTATAAGTTATTAAGAAAGAGAAAACTAGAATATGAAACCTTAGATAAATGGTTGTAAAAATCGGCTTAGATTAGCGACCATAGTATTATTATAGAAATAAAAAACTCGATCACCGCTCAAAATTTAAAAATTTTAGAAGCTATTTAAAAATAATATACTGCATTAACGTTAGTCCCCAATGTAAATAAAATTAAGAATAGTAATACGGATACCTTTGTCAACTGCTGCATTCGACGATTTCTTGAGAGAATCCTTATCTAGTAATTACAGGTGAAATGAGTAACTCCGCTCTCGAACATTTAAAACGCGAAAAGAAAATGATATGTAGAGATATGAAACGCTTACACAGATAACTGTGTAAACGTTTTCTTTTCGAAAGCTTTAATGGCCTTGTAATAAGAGATATTGCAAGTTAGGCGCTGAAGAAAGAAAGTACAGTTTAATTGCTGAATTTATCAAAAAGATCAAGCCATCAATGTTCTTTTTAATGATTTATAAACTTAATCCTTGTTAGAAGTAATGTACCTATAAATTAATAAGTTGTTTGTTCTTAAATACAGAAATATCTAATAACATTTCGTAATATTAGCCAAGAAATGAGACTACTTTCATTTACAAAGCATAAACGAAGATTGAAAATTGACTTTTATGGCATATTACTATTATGAAATGAGTATTACATACGCTACATGAAATTAATACGTTATATAAAATACAAGGTAAAATATCTCAGTTCAAGCTATCCTGAACCCATTTTTGCTGATACTAACTAAAAGAAAAATTAAAGACTAAAATGGTACATATTTATCAACCAACCAAGTTATACAACGAAGAATATCTACAAGTTAATTCTCAACAGAGTGTAAAAAAAGTATGGCAATTAGAATTTAAAAGTAAGATAAAATTCAAACCTTTTTGCTTATCGATCGCTGATTTTATAGAATTCTGCGTGTATTTCCACTGAGACTGAGATGGATCTTTTTTTTTAAAAGAACAACAAAGTCCTAATAAAATACTGTAAGACTGTTTTTGCTTTTTGAAGAGACTCTGCTCATGAAGAAAGACTTCAATTTTCTGTGCGAAAAAGTAAGTCCATGTGAAAATACATCCATATGTGTTTAAGATACTGAGATTTCTTAAAGTGGAATTTTTTATGAGGCATGTAACAAACCAAAAAATTATATAGCTTTCTCTCTCATTTTGAGGTTGAACTGGTGGGAGGGATTTTGCTCTCTTTTCCTAACTTTTATCTTACTCTTTTCTCTCTACTTTTAATTACTCTTTACTTACGCTATATCTTGCACTCTGTCTCCGTTACCAGTAAACGAAAAGACAACTAACAAAACAATGACTCTTGAGCCATCTGTATTCTATGTTATTTGTAATTATTTTATGTTAAGTTTGTAGAGACGTTAGAATTTTTTTAGAAGCAGGAGATGTAAATATGAGCAATGCCCTCGCCGGGACTCGAACCTCAGACCTCTCGAATAAGCACTGAGTGTGCTGGCTATTACACCACGAAGGCGAGCTAAGAAGGCGCGAAAAATACCTTATATATTCCCCCTTTAAAAGGGTGACTGGGGTTTAGGGGACCCAATCGCCAAATCCTGATGGTAAGAATCATTATTCACCACCTTTTAGTTCGGGCGCCACTGTAGAGACATTAGAAGTTTTTTTGAGAGCAGGAGATGTGAAAAATGAGCAATACCCTAGCCTGGACTCGAACCTAGGACCTCTCGATACGCGCCGTGTGTGTTGGCCATTACACCACGTAGACATGCTAAGAAGACGGGAGAAATACCTTATAAGTTTCTAAAGTACATATTTGAAAGGAAGAAAGTTACAGCCAGTAATTTATCGAAGGCTTTTTCATGTGATTAATATTAGTAATAAATAAGCTTTTATCATATTGGTTATGCCTTTGTATCATATTTGTTAGGATTACTTTTAGCATAACTGTATAATTATGCTTATCCGGCTATAATATGTATTTACTTGTTTAAGTGAAACACACTACAGCTATCGAATTGCAGGTCCCGAGACTAGTATTTTAGGCGTTCTAGACGATCATTGCTATTGGCAACCCATATAAATTAAATTTATTTATATTGCAAATAAAATATATATTTATTTAAATAATTAAATACAATGCTCTTAATATTTTCAACTTACTATCATTGAATTACACCGCTTTTCATATGGTGGAATCGGCGATGATATAATCATGCTGCAATTTTTGAGCAATACTATTCCCTGCCGACAAAAATGCAAAGAGATCTAAATTTTCTTGACTTCAACATAATACCAAACATGCTTTCATCGATTTCAACTTATACTTCCGTCACTTCCCCCCCCTCGAGTATTAGCCACTAGCTTTAAGTACTAGGTTCTGAAAATTTAAAAACTCTTCGCGTAACTTTTTCTTTCCCCTTTGCGTTCACCCCCTTAATTTTAAAACTGATCCGTCCAAGCAATGATTGTTTCCGTTTTACATATTCTCTATATATTTACTTACGCTTACTTACTCTATATCTATACGTACATTTCGTCTTACTTTATGTACTCTCTCTATCTAAGACAAACTCTCGCAAACTGTCTGTGAAGATCACGCAGAACCTTTCGCTTCTAACTGTTGAATATTATGCCAGCCTAATACAAGAAACGACTCATCACAACGAAGCAAACACGAATTGACATCGTCTTCGATTTCACGAAGTCGCTGCATATTCACCTTCTCTAATTGTTTATGTGTAATCATCCATAAATAAGCAAAGAGGCTTAAGGAGTACAAAAACAACAAAAAGAACTGGGAAAATGCAAGTTACAGAGAAGCAGAAACGAAGATATCTTATTAGATAGTGTAATGTTAATATTATTATGCATTATTATCGGAATGTAGGCTTCTTTCAAAGGAATAACATTGTGATAGTTACCTTGTAAAGACATCAGTCTATTTAGAAGCAGGAGAGATTTAAAACGAGCAATGCTCTCGCCGGGACTCGAAACACGGACCTCTCGAATACGCGCCGAGTGTGCTGACCACTACACCACGAAGGCATGCTATTAAGGCGGGAGAAATACCTTATAACCTGGTCCATGACTACTTTTCCTTTGTTACTTTTTTACAGTAATCGTCCTACAGAAATTAAAATATTCGCATAATTTTCTTTCGATTTCCGGAAGATAAAATTATTATAAGGAGGTGGGGGGGGGGAATACGTGAGGAAATAAAGTAAACAACAAGCAAAGTGAACAACTAATCAAGATTGATAAAATTACGAAACATAAATTATAAGAAACAATCCAATTTTAAAGACTAAATTGCTTCATTATTGACGTATCAAGACGCCCATATCACACTTCTTATTGCGCATCTCCTGTTTCACATTTCATGTTTCGCGTTTTCGTTACATAGGTTGGCCCACTAGAAAGTAGCTGATCTTGAGCATCGGAAGTGAAATACCTTTTGTGGAACACCCTATATAAGAGTTACATGACAGGGATAAATTTTGAAATAACGGCAGTTCAGAGAGATTTATAAGCTGTTACTATTTGTAAGATATAAAGGGAAAATACTTAAGGGACTATTATAAATTAGAGGTTTTTTTTTAAATACTTACTCTTTATCTTGTATATGTCATACTATATCTATGTAACGCTAGTAAAGCATGCACTTAATCCAAAAAGTCTTTCAGCAAATAATTATTTTAAAATATGCAAACCCAAATCTTAATCAGACAATGGAATTGAAATCTTAACTTCTGTATTCTTAATGTAGCATTTTTTGTAATCTATGCTCTCTTTCTACACTTGCCTCGATCCTGTTCTGATGTAATTTACTGCTACTCTTTCTCTTCAACTGCAATCCCGCAAACGGTAAATTACTGAGTACCAGAAACATCTGTCTCTGTTGCTTATATTGCTATGTTGTACTTACTATTCAACAAATTATATCTAAATAAAAATAATTAACAGGTATCCAGCATCAATTACTTCTTCCCGTTCTTCATCTTCTCACTAAGATTCCATATTATTACATATTTTAAGCGGATCCAGAAAGCAAGTACCGTTTGCACATATCTGCAAACGGTGAAGCCCGAAGGTCGCGCATAGTTATTACATCGTTCAATATGACAAAGAATTAACCTAAACATTCTGTTTGTTTACGTTAACGTTTGAAAGCATTGTTTGTCAGCAATCATGTTTAAAACAACCGATCAGCCCGCCAACTATCTGATAAGAGCCGTTATCAAGTTTCTGAATGCGACAAACGTTGGACCTTGCGAAATTTAACTTCAGATAAGTGAAACTTACCGAGGGAACGCGATGAGTGAAGGTATGGTGCGAAGGTAGCTTAGGATGTTTAATGAAGGAAGAGAAAATGTTCACGACGAGGCAGCGCAGTGGACGCCCATCGTTGATCACACAAGAGCTGATGTGCTACATCGACGGAAAAGTTCCTTTAAATAGGTGATTCATGATTTATGACATGCCAATACATTTTCAAAACATTTCGTGATCTTTATTACACGAAATTGTGACTGAACATTTGGACTACAAAAAACTGAGTTCGCGATCGGTACCGAAAACACTAACGGATGTTCAAAAACGGAAACGCGTGGGGCAGCCTTAGAGTTTTTGCAGCGTTATGCGACAGAAAGAAACGATGTCCCAGGCAATGAAACTTGGATTTGTCACGAGACACCTGAAAAGAAACGAGAGTCACTGGAATGGCGGCATACTGGTTCTTCCAAGCGCAAGAAAGCAAAGCCACTTTTTCCTCCAAGAAAAATTATGTCCACCGCGTTTTGGGACCGTCAAGAAATTTTTTTAATGGATTTGTTTGGAACGAGGCACAACAATAAACGCTACAACTTACTGTGCGGCACAAGTTAAGTAGGCGATACGGAACAAAAGGCGTGTGCTACTGACTGCTGGTACTCTGTTCGTGCATGACAACGCGCGACTTCATACTGCACGCATAAAGACGACACTACTTGATTCATTTCGCTGGGAACAATTTTGTCACCCAGCTTATAGTTCGTACGTAGCTTCATCCGTCTTCCTCCCCCCCTCCATCTCATGAATTTTCTTGCCGGCCAGCACTCTGCAAGTGATGATGAGATCAAGGTAAACGTCCAGAACTGATTCAGGTCGCAGGCGACCTAATTCTACGAAGTGGGTTTGTTCGCAATTAGTGCCAAGATATAACACATGCCTCAATTCGCATGGTAAATAAGACGAAAAGTAGTTTATGGTGTGTAGATTTTTCTGTAGTAAAATGCAAAGAAAAACAAATTGCTAATTTTCTTTCATACCCAAACTTTACTTATTTTCTTGATGAGCTTTGTATAAAGAGAATATTACATCATGTTTGTTTGTTTTAAAATTTAAAATAGAATATTGATCACTTGATCTCCCATTTTTCGAAATTTTTTCTAATTAGATAAACTGAATATTTCAGCTAGTAAAATTTATAAAAAATTAATCTATTTCGATAAGGCGACTTTATGCTCCAAAAATTAAATAAATCGAATATTATTCGCAAGATGCTGCTATTACGATATCATGTATTTTTCTTTCACGATGATCATAGTCAATTATTATCCCTAAATCGCGGAAATATAGCCCTATACTCATCACTTTTAAACTAGAAGTAAATGGCGCTTCCGTAAAATAAAAGTTGTAGAGTTACTCACTTTTATTCTGCTAAATTAAATGTCGAGCAACCTAGTGAACTATTAAGCGAATTATCGCTTAGTTCAAAATAACAGGAATTGTAAATTCAAGAAGGATTAATGACCTTTTATTCTCTCAAAAATAAGATGAACAGTAGGCCCCCTTTCTCCGGCCTCCAACAAAGCCTCCACTTGTGCTTGAATTCAAAAATAAGAAACAAGAAATAACTAAGAGATTTTACCGAAGCTAACACAAATCTATGGAGTTGGCCCTTAGTTTTAAACTAGTCGGCGAAGTATCAGAAGGCACGTAATATACGTACGAGCGCAAAAGCAGCTAGAGAAACTTAGCCCAAAGGCAAACTCGTGCTGTTGAGGATTCCTAGCTCTCTCTCTCGAAGCAAATTAAACTTTCCTTTAATACTATTTCGTCCTCATTTGTATTCAACGCGATTCTAAAACCTCATTCTGGTAGGGAGTTGTAAGCTGAAACGAAGCAAGATAGAAAAGGTTGTCAGGACTATGTGTTCTGTGCATACTTTTGGCGAACATATTCGTAACAGTGTCAAAGTCCTGATCTCGAACAGGGAGCTGAATGCAGCTATGTTCTGTGGTAGAATAACTGTGGTTAAGAGGTAGAATAATTGCACATAAGGAGGGTTTAAAATTACTCTTTTATTAAACTTACTATTTACAGCCATTTCCCAACTCGGAAGGGATAACAGAAAATAATGACCGCATTTGGGTCTAAACTGAACAATCAAATAATTTAAAATAAAATGAGTAGAAATTAAATAGTCGTTGCTCTCGGAGCTATAAACGCGAGGTTGGTCTCTATGCTAAACTATCAATGGTGATTAGCAAGATTTGGCTAATACTAACGCACTTAGATTACTTCAATAAATATTAGAGTAACAGCGCTAAGGGTTAGAATTTAAATACTAGCTAGTCAGGCGAACGTCGAACAGAGCCGCTGTGATCTGAGACTAAAACTGTCTCACACACTGAGAAGTTCCTTGTTAACTTTTAAATACAAAACTTGGCTCCACTTCAAATTAGCATAAAGCTGAAACGCGCGCTCATTCTAACGGGAAGTTGAAATAAGAGTTCACAGGAAAGAGAAATTAACATAAAACTTTGTTAGTTTAAACTAAAACCTTACAAGGTTAACTAAATTAAAATAACTGTTATAAAATTAAAATATACCTTACAAAATAAATGGCATAATCTTTAAATCATAATCTTCTAAAATAGAATTAAATGGCACTTGTGTTTCAGCTTCCCAAACAATCACAGGTCTTTAGAGAGTATTTAACATATATTTTAACTAAAATTAGAATTTAATTCAGAAATATGGTCTATATTTTTATTTAAATATACTAACATGAGCTATGCTGTAAAAACATTTAATATGCACTATGCTGCCAATGACGATTGGAAAACAGTGGTAAATTGCTTAACTCTAGTATCTATAAGGTCAATATGGCGTGGGTCAGGCATTCGCCGCTATCACATCTTTTACTCTTCTAGGAAGACTTTGTTCTTCTTTTCAGTATATGCGCAGATCCTGGTGGACAAACATTTCTGCGACGATTTTAGGGCGACATGGTATAATTTTTAATAGGTGCTTTGGGTTATTCCAGAGATATAGGACTGGATTAAGATCAGAGCATTGCTTTCTGCAATTCGAATTCATTCATTCGCATTCATTCGAATTCATTTTCACAAACTCTTCCGTTGCTACAACATGAGTAGTAGAAAATTGTCTAATATTGCTTCATAGGCTTCTCTACACAGGTTTCGAGGCACAAACCGACTAAGACCCTTGACATTCGTGTGCAAAGTTACGACAATCTGCAAATTATGTGTATTTTTATTGCAAAGTATTTAACGAAAGGTACTAATTATGCTGCAAAGAATAATATAAGTATTCAGAGTAAAAAATTTGAGCGTACACGTGCGTGTCTGCGGAACTCTGTTTATGAAGGAGATATACGCGCACCTGAAGTTTTTAGCGATTTGTGTGCTCGTACTCCTTCACGGCATTCTGAGTGTTTCTCGCAAGAGTTGCGTAAATTTTATATCCGGTAAAATGAATAGTCACAAACGAAATGAGATGGAGAATTGTCGGTAGATTATAGGAAGACCAATCAAAAGCGCAAGTGGCTACAGAGCTCAGTGTAGGTCTCAGTGTTGTCTGCAGTTTGTGGAAACAGTCACAGGACACTCGATCCATATCGAAAAAGGATGTGGACAAAGTCGACCAAGATCCACAACGAAAAATGAGGTTCGTTATTTGGCACTTCCAGGACCCCTACAGCTTCACAGCTCTCACGTAAGCTCTATGCTACCACTGGAACCCGCGTTTCACGGCTACAGTTGTCCAAAGGCTTCATAAGATAGAATTTTATTCCAAAAGACCCGCTGTTTGCTTCTCGCTCACTACAGCACACAATTTATCGTGTTTAGCATGATGTAGACAGCATGCTTCTTGGAGCAGACTTCAGCGGAGCATCATGCTTTTAACAGGTAAGTCGAAATTTATCCTGGACAGTGCCTGTATTTGGAGAGAGGCTGGAACAAGACATTATCTCTCTTCAACAAAAAGCATCATTTCGGTAGTAGAGCGAAAAGGATCGTTAAGGTAATGGAGCGAGGGCAGGCATTATGCTGGACGGCCGCACACCCCTGCATGTGTTTGAGAAAGGCACCCTAATAGCTATAAAATAGAGAAAGGAGATGTTAGAGCTCCATGGTCGACTTTTCAGAGGTGCAGTTGCTCCTAGGTTTCTGTTAGGCTGGTATCACAAATCCATTTATTTCAGACGAACAACTGTTTCAAACAACTTTTCTACCTGTTATATCATTGAAACAAAACCGCACAATTTTTACCTTTCTTTCGCAAAAAATTGGGAGTTGTTCGTTTTAAACAACCAGTCAGCTATCAGCATCGAATCCCCCGTCTTCAAGTATCATTTGTACTGGAGAGCTATTTTCCCTTTACATGGTAACCGCAAAAAGATCCTATGTGATTAGCTATTTCATATCGTGTGACAAAGCAGAAAAATAGCTCTAAAGATGTGTTCTTCGAAATGTTTTAAATATGGGATGCAACCTTAAATGGATCACAATGCTTGTCCACATAGGGCTCAACCGATCGACGATTGCCTTGAAAGTGAGGATATTCACCGCATGGATTCGTTAGCCAGATCTCCTGCCCTTAACCTCTAGAGAATAGCTTGGATGCTCTCGGGAAAACAATTTCACCTTGCCATCCTCCTCCGAGAACCATCCCGGAGTTGAAACTGCTTTCTTGCAGGAGCGAGATTGACTGCTACACGGAACTCTCAACTGCCTCCTATTAAGTATGCCTTCACGTTGCGTGACCTGTCCGGTTGTAAGAGGGGACCATATTCCATACTATACTCATTTTCAGTTCGATATCACAACGTGGATTTTAGGCATTTCAGTACTATAAGCTGTACTGATAATCATGAGGGCCTAAAATGACTTTTGAAATGGTACACTACGCAAAAAAAGGGAGTC
Source organism: Stegodyphus mimosarum (assembly GCA_000611955.2). NCBI lineage: Eukaryota > Metazoa > Arthropoda > Arachnida > Araneae > Eresidae > Stegodyphus > Stegodyphus mimosarum. Next base: position 29,605 of record KK118583.1, on the reverse strand, counting down.
ACAGTTCTGTATCTCCCGTTCTACTAAGCTGATTGACGAATTTCAAATTGCGTTTTCCGCGTCTTGAAAGCGCGACTTAGGACATATATTAGATTTACATATAGCTTTGTTCTAATATAGGCATTTTGACACAAAATGCGACTTTTTCCGAAATAACATACCAATTTTTTTTCCACATTTTGATTCTACGACTCAAATTATACCTAAATATTAAATTTTGTAAAATGTAGAGCGAAATTTACCGAGAAATTCAAAAATTTAACTTAGCGCATTTTTTTTTCACTTTGAGCCAAGAATAATTCACTTGGCGAACTTCTTAATATAAGGCAACCTATTTTCCTTTCCCTTCCGTTGTGCAGAACCGGAAAAAAAGTCACGTCGTTCCTACTTTGAAATAATTTCAACAAAGTGAGTAAACCACATTTTCGTTATTATCGCTTTCAATAAATACACTCACTTCTAAAAGTTCAGCCCGAAGATGTAAAATTTAAAAAAATCAACAAATACTGCTTTGATTGACACAAAATTCGGCAGGAAAGTAGCATATATATTTATGCATAAAACAAAATCAATAATTATATACAGAAATGAAAACAATATTAAATTTTTGTAAGTTATCAGATAATGACATACTGGAGACTTAAACGCAATTATGTATAAAGTGCAAATAAAAAGCATAAAATGAAAAAAAGGACACTAATAGGACATGTTATCCCCCTCATCTATGTACAAAGTTTACAGCTTGTGACCATGCTTTCAATTAGATGGTCAACCACCGCAGAATTAAGCAATCGCCATTCTTCTTGTAGAGCAGTTTCCAGCTTAATAAGAGTGGCTGGAGGTCGGAAACGTGAGCCGAGAGCATCCCAAAGATTTTCAATGGGATTAAGGTCGGGCGAGTATGCTGGCCACGCCATACGCGCAATCCCTTCACTCTCCAGGTATTCATCGACGATGTGAGCTCTATGGGGACGTGCGTTATCGTCCATTAAAACAAAAGTAGGGCCAATTGCTGCAGCGTACAATCTCACAATGCGTTCTAGGACTGCATCTCGATACCACACAGCCGTCAAAGAACCCTTTATAAAGATGTGTAGGTCGGTGTGATATCCTAATGAAATCCCTGCCCACACCATAATGCTTCCGCCTCCGAATGTTTGATGTTCGGTGATATTTTGGGATTGATTGCGTGTTTGTTGTTCACGCCGTATCCTTATACGCTTGTCATCTGGCTCCAGAGCAAATCTTGACTCATCAGTAAACAGGGCATTGCCCGAGTCAGACACATTCCAATTGACATGTTCCCGGGCGTACAGTCCACTCATATGTAATCTTTGACGTACAGTAGCTGCAGATATCGCCTTACCAATGGACGCTGTAACCATAGATGTCACACATGTGGAGGTCGCTCTGTGATTCCGCTTGGCTACAGTACCTTCTATCAGCGCTTAAAATCAACTTTTGTAACCCTTTATAAAGCTGGCTTCTTACAAGAGTGCCTTTTTTGCATATTTCTTGTCATGAAAGCGCGATTGGCTGTTACCTAACATATTTGCATACTTTCATATACCTCTGTAGCGAATTGCATCCTCTTCAGTTTTGATTGGCTTCCGGAAATTAGCATTTTCCTCTCCGTGCTTAACTTTTGGAAGTGAGTGTATGCGAAATGTCAAAACACGCCAACATATAAATTCACGTGTATCTTCGGAAATTTTGAATAAAAAGGTCTAACCTTTTGGCAGGTATGCTTAAAACTATATCTACTTTACGATGATTGCAAAAATTTTATAGGTTATAATTTAATTTTTTTTCCAAAGTTTATAAAAGTTATTAAAAATACAAATTTTAAAAGTAAATCATAAAAAATGGGTGAATTTTATTTGGAATGAACCTAAATTTCTAACTGTATAAGATGGAATCAAATAAGTTTCATAAAAAAAGAGATATTAATAAATACTTATCAAATGAAATTAACATTGAGGAGCTAAAATTTTGAGAAATAATTTTTTAAAAACTACTTTTGCTATTTTTACAAAACTTGGCAGTTCGACTTAATTCGAGTCGTAGAATGGAAATATGGAAAAACATTGGCATGCCATTTCAGAAAAATGTTCGATTTTATGTCAGTAGAACGGGAGATATAGATCACCCATTCTACTGGGCCAGTTGATGAAACTTAGGGTATATGTTGACTTAGGGTATATGTTAGTTTTATATATAGCATTGTTCTAATATAGGTATTTTGATACAAAATCGGACTTTTTCTGAAATGACATGCCAATGTTTCTCCATATTTCGATTCTATGACTCAAATTATGCAAAACTGCCAAGTTTTGTAAAAATCGCAAGGGTAAATTTTAAAATATTAGCTCTCAAAATTTTAGCTCCTCAATGTTAATTCAAATTGGTATGTATTTATTAATAGCCATTTTTATTACAATTACTTGATTCCTTCTTTCAGATCGAAATTTAGGTTCACTCCAAATAAAATTCACCCATTTTTTATGATTTATTTTTAAATAATTTTTATAAACTTTTGGAAAAGCATTTTGAATTATAATCTATAGAACTTTTATCATCAACTTGAAGTTGATGTATATCTTAGTATACCTGCAAAAAATTAGAGCTTTTTATTCAAAATTTTCGAAGATATACGTGAATTTATATGTTGGCGCGTTTTGAAATTTGGCATACTTGTTGAAACCTGTAATAACATCTAATACAGTTTACGCACTTTGCTAAAATTATGTAGTGTGACGATAATAGGAACGATGTCACTTTTTTTCCGCTCCTGCACAATGGAAAGGATAGGAAAATAGGTTGCCATGCATTGAGAAGTTCGCGAAGTGAATTATTCTTGGCGCAAACCGAAAAAAATTCACGAAGTGAAATTTTTGAATTTCACCGTAAATTTCGCACCAAATTTTACAAAATTTCATATTTAGGCATAATTTGAGTCGTAGAATCGATATATGAAAAAAAAATTGGTATGTTATTTCAGAAAAAGACCCATTTTGTGTCAAAATACCTATGTTAGAACAATGCTATATATAAATCTAATATATATCCTAAGTCACGCTTTCGAGACATGAAAAACGCAATTTGAATTTCGTCAATCCGCATAGTAGAACGGGAGATATAAAACTGTGCCGCCCCCTTTTTTTTGCGCGGTGTACATCTCTTTATCTGTTATAAACGTATAGTCATAGCAATTTCATTTAAACCTGTCTATTAGTTTTTCAGAAATTCGTAACAATGTGCATATTCTCTTAATTTTGTATACGAGTGTTTATAATGGCGCAAATTTACACCTTCGTCTCAGGCGAAAAAACTTGTAGTCACGGTTCTGAAGTAACAAACTACACTCACGTTTGTGAAAATTGCAACACCAAGAAGGAATCGTCATAATTGAATGCAATTTAATACACAGTTGAGTGGTAGTGGTACAAATAAATGATTAAATGTTCAAAGCAAACAAACAAGAACAAGAGATCAGAATCAGTATTTTGTGTGGCCACCACGCGCCGCAATAAGTGCTGCTACACGACGTGGCATGGAGTCAAACAAAGTTTGAATGTCTGACTGAGGAAGAGCATTCCATATCGTTTGTACGCGTACCCAAAGTTCGTCTGCAGACGCAACAGGACGAGGATCACGAGCAAGACGCCGACCAATGACATCCCACACATGTTCAATTGGCGACATATCCGGGGAACACGCAGGCCAAGGAAGAAGCTGTACCTGCTGCGCTGCAAAGAAGGATTTAACAATCCGAGCAGTATGAGGGCGGGCATTGTCCTGTTGAAATACAGCGCCTGGCAAGCTTTGAAGGAAGGGAACAGCTTCGGGCTGTAGAACTTCACGGATATACCGGTTGCTGTTCAGATTGCCCACAATTCGTAGCAATTGAGATCGTCTATGATATGCTATGGCGCCCCAGACCATAACTCCGGGTGTTCGTCCACTGTGGCGTTCGATAATGCACTCCGGAAGGTGGCGTTCACCGGCATAGCGTCTGACACGAATGCGGCCATCATGGTACCACAAATTAAAGCGGGATTCGTCAGAAAACACGACATGCTGCCAATCAGCACGCCAGTCTCTATGCTGATTGGCCCATTGTAGCCGCAGGCGGCGATGGTCGTGCGTTAGGGGGATCCTGTATAAAGGAGTCCGTGCGCGCAGTCCACACTGCAGCAGACGTCTACGAATTGATGAAGCACACAATGAAACACCTGTAGCTATTGACCACAGTGCTGCCAATTGTCTAGAGGAAGCTGTACGGTCCGTCCGCGCCATGCGGACCAGGTGTCTATCATCGCGAGCTGACGTCACATTTCGGGGTCCACTCCCGGATTTCCGAGTTGTCCGACACTCGTCCGTCCACTGCTTCCAAACGCGCATCACTGTGCTGCTGTTACGCTGCACACGAGAGGCTACTGCACGATACGACAATCCAGCTTCACGAAGGCCGATGATTCTCCCTCGTTCAAACTCTGTAAGTTGTTCAAATCTCGCTCTCTTTCGTCGACGAGGCATAAGTACAGATTGAGTTAACGTTTACCACTAGCAGATAACCACCGATAACCATACACGCCTCGCTACAGCCGTCTATTTATTCGGATCCATCAGCCGTTCAGAGGGCGCTGCTCAGCATACGCATGCGCTACGGATTTGCAATTCTAATCATTTGCATATCATGCGCTACTTTGCATTTCCTGAAAATTTCAGCTCACTCGCGTAAGTCCTTCATGGTGTTGCAATTTTCACAAACGTGAGTGTATAACCAATAAGCATGTGCTTAGCAAGAAGTTTCTGTTTAACCTTCAAAACTACAATGCGCTATATTTACTCAAGTTATACTTATTCATGTTTTTTTTTTTAATTATTTGATGCTTTAACAATTTTTTCTTCGGCCTGTTTTTTTTAACATTTCTAACAGATTTTTATTATAGCAGATGAAATTATCTATTAGCGTCTTATACGTTGCTATCAAATTAATAGTTTTAAATCATATACAATGGTTTCTCAGTATACATCCGCTCTGAAATACGTCTGCTTGATATACGACCTATTTGGACTCGAAAATTTTTCGTTTGGCATATATTTGGAATACGGTTCTGGTTCGATGAGTCATGACTGCACGTGTTAGATACCCTTGTTTACTTTTTTCAAGACAATGCTACGACTGTCCACGAGCGTCAGTAAGCCATTTGCTATTCAGTAGACATTATAACTCTGAGTTTTTAATCTGTGTGTTTTCGCGTATATTTTCTGCTTCAGTAATGAGTTTTTCTAAAGTTAATAAATTTTATAAAAAGGGAAGAGTCAAACAACGAAAAAAAATTAGGAACACCATGGAGGTGAAAGATTGTTAAAAAGCATGAAGATAGTATCCATATGCGTATCCAAGATTGAACTATTGTATAACATATGCCGAGTTTTTCTAACTGAGAACGACGGTATCTACAGTTGTGAAAAAAAACCAAAAACGCTGTTAAATCAGCTAACGTTGCGAAAGGGGTGAAATCGCTTACTAAACAAACATGAGAGACAATAGAGTGTTGAGAAATTGCTTTCAGTCTGGGTAACAGAAAAATACTTATGTACAGTATTTCATCACGCATAACGTGGTACTACGAAAGCTAAAGGGAAAATTGTCGCGAGGGAGGGAAATGTATGACTAAATACGTTGCGAAAGGGGTGAAATCGCTTACTAAACAAACATGAAAGACAATAGAGTGTTGAGAAATTGCTTTCAGTCTGGGTAACAGAAAAATACTTATGTACAGTATTTCATCACGCATAACGTGGTACTACGAAAGCTAAAGGGAAAATTGTCGCGAGGGAGGGAAATGTATGACTAAATAAGGTATTTATTTTATAGTTAATGCTTTTTAAGCAGTTTTCAACTGTGAGTCTTTGTTGCTGAGTAAGCTCGAAGAGAAAATAAGAGAACAGTGGCCGCATTTTTAAATTCTAAAGTAAGTGAGACCCTTTACTTCGGGGTTTTTTCCTTCATTGTTTATATTATTTGCAGTACAACAAACGCTTGATTTATTAAACGCGATTCTGGGAATGAGCGACAGAGAGAATTACAAGGATGCGAAGAGGAATTATATCATCAGAGGAACGATTCGGGCTATGTTAAGGACAAACGGTGCAGAAAACATGCAGTTTAAATCTAGAAAATTTTTAGGACCTTCAACTGTCGAGACTAAGGTCGCGAGATTACTTTCTTCGTAATGCTCGACTGACCTTATTTACTAATTCATTTGCGACAGATGAGAAAAATAGTAACAGCTTCTTGAGAAAAAAATAAATCTCCATGACTACAGAACATTCTTTTATTTAAATTTTTATTTCAAGTAGCGGAATTACTGAAAATAATTTCACTCATAACAAGTTTTTAATCATACTAGAAACTTTTAACTCATTTATTGCAGCTGAAATGGATTGCCATTGCACTATTACATCATTTACAAATTAAAATTTAAAAAAACTTCTGCTGTGTACACCATATGACTTCCTTATACGGAATATTAAATTATACGTGTTTTTTGCTGCATTTCATTTAAATTTATTTCCTCGAATTTCATTTGAGGTGTATTTCTCATTTAATTAATTCAGTTCTCACTTCGTGACAAGGCAAAAATACATAAAAACCTCAAAATATCTTTATTAAAAATTGAAAAATACAGAAAAATATAAAACATTAATACAGTTAAACAATTTAAACTAAAATTTTTACAATTAAAATTAGAGTTTCTACGCAAAAAGAAGCAATTCAGCCAGCGCGGCAAGACGACAGATTTTTCGGTGCACAAAACTGAAAGTTTACTTTTGGTCTCACTCGGCAAAAAGACACTGAAGGCCTAGAAATTGGCTTAATTTGTTGTGGACGCTATGCTGAGTCAATATATAGGATAACTTAATAATTTAAATGATAATTCCAAAATGGATTAGGCATGATTTAATTTGCAATAATAAAAGAAGACGTTATCTTTATTGTTGCGAAGCTTAGTTTCTCTAGATTGGCAACAAATCCACTATTTTTGTTGCCACTATGTTTCAAATGTAAACAAATATGGCTGCTTTGATTAAAAATTAGGCTAAGCCACACTGAAACAACTTTTAAATTGTTGATAATTCTGAAATCATAACATGCAGGTTAACTAAAGGCATAAAAACCTTAACCGGAAGATAAGAACAACATCATTCAAACATTTTTAAAGCAGGAAATGCACAATTTACCAACATATAAGAATAAGAAAACTGAGCTCACGGAGCCGAATAGCAGAGTCGGTATATATATGTATATATATATATGTCTGCTATTCAATACCTGACTATATATGTATATATATAAATATATATAAATATATATAAATATATATAAAAGAATCAAAATTAATGAAATTTTTAACAGATCACAGCATCTATTAGCAGATCAACACTACAAAGTAACCCCTTGTTTCAAGTATATTAAAACTTTCAGAAGCATGATGACCAACCACCACGGTTTTCTAACACAGCACAGCAGAGAGTGCAATTTACCTGAAAACGATAACTTTGTGGATTCATTTCACCAACACATCATTACAGGCGAACTGGAAATAGTGCAGGACCAAGAATTGAGAGACCTTATGAAACTCGGCACTAAATATCGTCCTACTTTCCATATCAGTAAAAAAGCTAGCTTTCAGCTATTTACTAATGACCTGAACCCCTTCATAATATTTGCTAGTTACCAAACTAGCTCACCTACGTTTACTTTTCTGGAATGGAAAGAAATTTTGTTAAAGGAATTTGCCCAAAGAATCAACAGCTGTCTCAATTTTACTCAAATTCACAGTAAAAAAGATCTCGAAAATAAAATTCAACTACTGGAAGATGAATTTATTATCACAAAAATAGACAAAGCTAGCAATAACTTCAGCATTACCTGTAAAAAATTCTACTATGACCTAATTTTGAATGAACTTCCCAGTACCAACATTTATCAACTTATTAATACCAATAAAAACATCCTTATGAAAAAGTTTAAGGCTCTGCATAAAAAACTTAAAATTCGTTCCAACAACTATTTTAATCGCTTTGTAAATCTCTATGCACTGCCTAAATTTCATAAAAATCCAGTAAAATGCCGATTCATAGCAAATGTTACAAAAAATTTCTTAAAAGAAATTGACTATCGTTTTGCTATCATTCTTAAACAGATTCTTAAAAGTATTAATAATTTCGATTTTCAAGTGGATCACTAACAGCAGCGAAACAATCTTGGATGTATTACAGACAATTGATATCGAGAATATTAATTGCTACGATTTTGAAAATCTTTATTCCTCTTTGCCTTTAGAAGAAATTTACGAGGGCCTACTTACACTCCCTGATCTATTTCACAAATAATTACAATAGTCACAAGAGAAGATTTTAAACTTTTCCTTCAGCTTGTCATCTTTAACAATTATCTTCTATTTAATAAAAAAATTTTTAAGCAAGTAAAGGGAATACCTGTAAACGCCAGCAGTTCTACAGCCATCTGTACACTGTTCCTATTCAAGCAAGAACATAAATTTTAATTATCACTAGAAAAGAAACAGTATAAATATTTTGCAAACATTTACAGATGTATTGATGACATTATAGCTATCAATAACTTGAACAAAATAGAACACTCAAATATTTATCCTTCTTGCCTGAAACTTAACAATACAAAGCCACAGCAAAACAACATCATCTACCTAGATCTAAATATCGTTCATTACCAGAAAATTAAAATTTACAATAAACGTAGAGAATTCAAATTTTACACGCTAAAACTGACCAGTTGGAGATGTAACATTTCAAAAAATGTCGTTATAAATGCAATTAATTCCCAACTGCTCAAAATCAAAAGAATAAACAATAATATGGAATTTCTACAAGAAGAAATTAACTACTTTATTCATATCCCCCAAGATAATAAAATACCCAATTCAGTAATATCGTTTTCACTAAAAAAAGCTGACATTTACCTTAATCTTTAAATTCTTTGTAACAAGTGGCATGAAAGTTTTTGCTTAAACCGCAAGGAAGCAGATGATGGATGACTTATACATGAATTTAATGTATATATGCAATTTAATTCAACTGAGCTTTATCTTTGGCGTTCATTTTCAGTAAATTATTTTTATTATATTTAAATACTCTCATGATTTACTGGCCGTATTTCCTTTTATTAAAAAAAGAGTCTTTTTCATTTCTTAAAGACTTTCTTATAACTCGATTGCGAGGAAAGTGACGACTTTTTACTAACAAACACAGTTTCTATTTCCACAACTTTCTGGCCAACTTCAGCAGGCACTCAACATTTCATCAGTTCGCTTTTAGAAATTCAGCTTAACAAGACGCCATTTTGTAACTCGTCTACTCTTACTTCCACACAATTCACCCCCCCCCCCAACAACTGGACCCTTCTTTTACCAGCCTCAAAGGCATAGCAACAGGATTACAAATACCTTAACTGTTTTGAATGCTCTGCCATTCGTGAAAATTGACTGTTTCTATTTTCTGGTTACCAAGCAGTGAAGCCATCCTGGAGCGTCCAAACTTTTCACAATTTATTTGGAGAAGGAGCCAGCAACCACTATCAGGTATGCATCTTGTTTTTCATAGGTTTTACCATCAATTTTAGAACCAATTAGCTCTACCATTTCACATCACAGGATTTTACTTTGACTTTAGCACCAAAAGGTTTATTTTTTCGCGCATTCGAACCAGGCACTTTTTTGTCTTTATGCAAGACAATCAAATTTATTTTCAAGTAAGAAAACAATTTGAGCTTTATAAGTTTTAATTAGTGTTATAAGATTCTTATGAATTTTTAAAATTCTTTTTTATAGTTAGCCTTGTTAGACAAACGTTTTTAGGCGTTAGCTTGTATATATTCCATTTTCAATTTTTACTTGTATTCATTGTTTCAGTTTAGTCACAGTTTATTTTTCAATTTTTGTATTTGGACAACTAAAACAAGTAGGGTAAAGAGACAAATTCAATTAGACGCTTCATGTAATAGTTTTAGTATTTAAAAAAATTCAAAATAATTTTGAGATAGCTGGAACGTTCGAAGTCTCAGTGGATTTGTCGGAACGAAACTTGTTTTAGATTGTCTAGTTAATTGACTTGATTTAGGGCTGCAAAACACTTTTCCCTTGACAAGTTCTGTTTGAAGCTTTCAATAAAACAGATTAACTAATGTAGTTCGAACTATAAAGTTTCTTTTTATATTTTACTTACTTTTTCTTTTCAAATGTTTAAATCTTTTTTTTCTTTTTGCAAAGTTCTTTAAGGGATAGGTTAAAAGTAATAGTTCTTACAGTTCTATAGAAGAATCAGTTCTATTTTTTTTAATTTCTTAAAATTCAGTTGTAAAATTTAGCAGCACAAGGAGCTAACTGTTTACTTGTCATTCTTTCGGGCTTTATAATAGCAATTTCGGCTACTTTTCTAATTTCGTCATATATATATACTTTTGGTGAGGATGATTGCCACCAAAAAGGGAGGTGCACAGCTGCATGCTATAGCAGTCTTATATACTACATATATGTAAAAAATTTCAACGTTTTAAGGCTACTCGTTTCTGAATTATGCCAGATACATACATACATACATACATACGTATATGCGTACAGATGCTACGAAAAACATCTCTTCTGAATCCATTTTAAATCAGTTTTATAATCCGTTTGGGAAAAAAGAGTCCTTTATTCTGTCCTTACGTACAGAAGTCATGCAAAAACATCGTTAAATTGCATTCGATAGCGGTCAAAATGGATATTTTCATTGAAATATTGGTACCCGGAAGTTTTCGTGATTACAATACTTCCTTTACTTCGCACAAGGAAGTAATAACTCGAAAAGTTTTATATGTTTTAAGTACGGAGTACTTATTTTACAGTGAAATAAATTACAAGAGGTTAAAAGTATACAAAAAAACATTTATTAAATTGAATGAGAAGAATTATGAATTTTGTTCACAGAATGCCATTTACCAAGTTCCACTAAGCCTAGTTTGTTGCCATTTGCACAGCACAAAGTATTAACGCAACCACTCTGGCGCAATCTGGCAATTTTTTACAGATAAAAAGGTAAAAGTTACTTATCAGGTGCAAGTTGGTTATTTTCACGCCTTTTTCAAAAAGATTCTCGAAGTATCGAAAGTCGACAAACATTATCAACATATAAAAAGTTAACACACTTTAGCAAATTAGAATAAAAATTTAATTTTTAAATAAGGATTACATAACATATTAAAAAATAAAACACTTCCGTCTAATTTTTAGCCCTAAGAAGCATTAGCACAGAAGGGTTATTAGTCCTGAAACGACATTTTGCGGTGAATCAGTCTAAAAATCTGAATCACTTTTCAAAATGTTGTCATCGTCCTGTATTAAAGGAATTAAATAATTAAGAATCTGCATGAATGTATATGTGTTTCTCGCAATGTGAAAAAACAGCCATACTTAGAGCCATCAAATTTTGAATGACATAATTCTCCACCCGAACATGGGCACCTAGGAGCCTGAATTTTGAATTTCGAATTTTTTTTATTAACTATTTCATATTATGTAAAACTTTAACGAATTTCTGATTAAAAACTCAACGATTTCAAAGCGAGCAATGGCAACACTGCACGGAAAAAAAGTATTTTTATCTCCAGCGTCGGCGATACTGTCTATCGGAAATTCTAAACATACGTTGTTTTTAAATATTTTGGTGGTATTGTTATTGAATTGAATTTTATGTGGTTTAAGTGCGAAGAACATGATATTTAATAAATAAAGGTAACACACAAAGCATTAAAAAAACTCAAAGTTTTCAGTTTTGGGGGGGTGTCATTCTCCTCAAGTACACAGCGATCTGCTTTCGCTTAAAAAACACCAGAGAATTGCAAAGGCTTGAAATTCCAGAAACCTCGGCAGTATCGGCGATCTACCAAACGCATTTCCTCCTCGTTCGCTTTAGAGATTTTAAGGAAAAAAAAAATCTGTATTCCTGAAAGAATTTTATCGCAACTTCTCCCATTATTGGAATATTTTACAAGCGCATAATTTAAAATTAAAGGCAAAATTACCTCGATTTGTCTCAATGGAAGTGGAATGCACAAAAAAATGAAACGAAAATGGCGACGTTGCTTTACTGAAGGACTGTTACGGGCGTGGTTGTCTGAAGAATGGTTATGCACATGGTTGCCAGAGTTTGGCACATTCTGAAAATTTGGCGATTTTCACTAAGGTGGTTGCGATAACAGATGAGTAAAATTATTGTTTCTTTTTTTGCATCTTTTTTTTATTATCAATGGATTTTGCATACAGGAATACATTGTGTTTTGAAATTACGGAAAAAAGACCTCTCTACTGTGTTGCAGGTAGCGAGAGCCATTTGTAAGAATTAGCAGTAGGATGTTTGGGAAAAATATTAACAACTTTTTTCACCTGTATGTGTGTGAAGCCAGCAAAGTCTCACTTTAAAAGGATGCTAATAAATACAAAAGAAAGAATATTAACTGGCTACGTGTAACTGGCTTTTATATAATACGATTTTACCGCAAAACATTCAACCCATACTTCCCGAGAAGAGGCTTTAAGTTAGCTGCAGAATATTAAACTATTTCTCAGTTTGGCAAAGTAAGATCTGAAAGTGAGTTTGCTATCAAGTATCATGCTTAAGTATGTGACTTCTTGTTTCCAGCTTATTTCTTCCTCAAATAACGTGGGAGTCTATGATAGATTCAGTGACTGACTGTGAAAAATAGAACTGCATTTGATTTGTTGGTATTGATTTAAATTCTTCAATCTGTAAGCCATGTCTCTGGTAAATCAAGGTACGGGTTTTGCAAAGTTTGCACGTTTTGAGTACTAGTCAGAAGTTGTCGAACAAACTAATATGTTAAGGTAAAATAACATGCCGAACAAATATTAATTTCGAAGTCAAACAACAAAACTTAGGGTTATATTTTTACAGGACTAGTTTCGGACTTACAGGACTAGTTTCGATGGTTTTTACCTAGCCATCAACCTCAACTGCCAAAGCGCAAAATGGCACCTGTAGCCAGTAGCTTAATTCCTGTCCAGTCAGTAGCATATCTCCTGTTTAATCATTCTTATCTTCTCACTATATGTCACACGTGTGGAAGTCGCTCTGCGATTCCGCTTGACTGCAATAGCAATATATCGATCTTCCGCTTCGGACCTTCGGACAATTGTCTGTGTGGTTTGGAATTGTTTCCATAAACGTGAAATTACAGAATGGTGAACTCCGAAGAAAAGAGCAACATCTGTGATCGACTGTCCTGCTGCAGTGCGTCCCCATAGCACGTCAGCTCTCAGAATCTTCCATTCGTCTTCTGGAAGTCATAGAAACACGTATGTCTTGAAAACAAATTGTACGAAAGTTTTAAACACCTTCTATCAGCGCTTACAATCAACTTTTGTAACCCTTTATAAAACTGGCTTCTTACAAGAGTGCCTTTTTTGCCTATTTCTTGTCATGAAAGCGCGATTGGCTGTTACCTAACATATTTGCATACTTTCATATACGCAGCGAATTGCATCCTCTTCAATTCTGATTGGCTTCCGGAAATTAGCATTTTCCTCTCCGTGCTTAACTTTTGGAAGTGAGTGTATATGTACAGTGGTGTGCAAAAATTAAGGACGAAGTCGAAAAATTAGCATATCAGCTGAACGAAGAGGCAGAGCGGACAGAAAGACCAATCAGGAGATTAAGTAAGGTGATGTACGGTAGCACATGTGCAGATATGCAGGTAGACGTAATGGGGGAGTGTCTGAGTAGTATAAAGCATGTTGTCGGTGTAAGATCAGTATTTCTGGCAAAGAGATTGCACGCCGTATAGCAGTTAAAATCACACCGAGTTGCTGCCTCAGCGAGAAATGGCGAATAATCAATCTGCTAGACGGCATCTGGATGCTTTTACCCGAGGTCGAATCATTGGGAAGTTGGAGGAAGGCCGCAGTGTGACAAGTGTGGCTGCAGAGTTCGGAATTGCTCACAGCATCGTTTCACGACTTTGGAGACAATTTCAAACTACAGGAACAGCTATCCGGGGGTTTAGTAGTGGTCGTCCACGAGGAACCACACCCGCAGATGACCGGTATATTGCCTTACAGGCCAGAAGAAACAGGCGGCAGACAGCGGGAGAAATCGCTAGACACACGACACAGGCGACTGGACGACCGATATCGCGTTTTACCGTGGCCAGAAGACTGCACGGTGGTGGTCTGTTTGCACGACGCCCTGTACGGTGTGTACCTCTAACGCCTGCCCATCGGAGAAGGCGTTCTCTGTGGTGCCGGGAACACCGGAATTGGAGAGACAATGAATGGGGACGAGTACTCTTTACAGATGAGAGCAGATTTAGTCTGAGTAGCGATTCTAGACACATACACATCTGGACAGAGCGGGGAACACGCAATAACCCCTTCAACATCATCAAAAGGGACTGTTTTGGAGGTCGCGGAGTTCTCGTTCGAGCAGACATAATGCTTGGTAGCCAGATCGACCTTCATATCTTCCAAGGAGGTTCGTCACCTGGGACTGCTATTGTAACGAGGTTCTTCTTCCTTACATGCGTCTTTTCACAAGGACTATGGGTCCTCAGTTCCTTTTCATGGACGACAATGCACCATGCCGTCGCACAGTAGCTGCCGAACAGCTCTTAGAGAGTGAGGATATTGAACGTATGGATTGGCCGGCACGATCTCCGGATCTCAATCCCATCGAGCATGTATGGGATTTTCTAGGCAGACGCTTGGCAGCTCGTACCTTACTACCAGTAACGATTCCGGAGCTTCGATTGGCGCTGCAAGACGAATGGTCAGCAATGCTTCAACAACTTATTGACACCCTCATTCTCAGCATGGGCAGACGCTGTAAAACCTGCCTAGCGGTCAGGGGAGATCATATCCCCTATTAAAGACCGGATGTTTCTTGCTGGACACCCATCACAGGGATGTTTCGGCCTTCAGTCGCGTTGCGCTCCATGCTAGTTTTTCAATAAAGCTTCTTTTTATCCCTCTGATTTCTCTTTTAGTAAGTGTTGCTTACATTACTCATGTCCTTACGTATTGGGGATCTTACGGTATTAAATGTGTTGATTTGGAAAGCTTTTGTACAAAGTTATATTGAAAAAACCGTCTCGTCCTTAATTTTTGCACACCAGTGTATATTAAAATTCGCTTATTGATAAATGTAACATATCAAATTGTTAAAATCCGTTCGCCGTATTTTTTGAATGATTCGACTATTACTATACCACTTTCAGCGTAGCTGAATAGAAAAGAGACTCCCATGTATTCATTGATCATAACATGCATTAGACATTTTAGTGGTGATAATTCATCTCTTAGAATACATGTAACACCTTGTTTTTATATAATTTGAGCTAGTTACGTTATTTGTACTAACAGTAGGTGTTACAAACTATAAACCACTAAGAGAAATTTGTCAGTGCTGCAAATGGTACTAATATTCAAACAATGGAATCATTCTGGAAGATTTTGAAGTTAAAGATTCTACATAACATGCTGAATACCACACCAAAATACTTCCACGTTATCTCGCGTAGGCATGGTGGAGATCCGTTAGCAAAAGTGACGAACTAGTTTTGGGGAATGCTGCCCGACATTCATATAATATATGCAGCTGAATGACTCATAAAAACGACCCTTTTAATGGAAACTAGTTCTTTTGTTTTGCAAAATTTGAAAGAAATTACAGTTTAATGGAATTAAGAAGTTAATAGATTATTAAATTAAAAGTAGTGAAAATATTTTCAACATACATTTTTAATTGTTTGTATTTATTTATCTTCAAATTTAAAAATAGAGCTTTAATGGCGTTATCTAAGAAATAAACAACTAAAAGCCGTAGATTGCATACTACGTCAATACCATTTTCTTGTGTAGCATAAACACATGCCATTTTACCGTAGAAAGTCTTAGTAGTCTTTTACCTACGAAAGCCACCTTATAAGTTACGCAATACAATCGAGGATCATAAGAAACTTCGTAAAACACATTACGAATGACTACACAGACTAAGGTTACAAAATAAACTATTTTTAAAATAAACCATAATATTTCAAAATAAAACATAACTTATACAATCCAAATCTTGAGATATTTTTTACTTGATTTGAGTTCTGATATAGTACCAATCAGTCATAGATCAAGCTATCATAACTGCAGTACAGAGGCATGAAATATTTTAAATATGCGAAGATAATAAATATTTTGCTTACGTATTTCACTTACAATGATAACTAAGTACTTCGATTGCAAGAAATTATTAAGCCTCTGTACGACTTTCATTTTTCACGTTACAGGAGAAGGCTAAAAAATACTTTCAAAATACTTCAGTCTAATCATTATATAAACAAAAACATATTTTGCGAATGAAAATTTTCAGTGGAGGAAAAAACACTATTTTCTGAGATTATGCATTTGAGTTTTCGGTCTTGAAACTAAGCATATTTTCAGCTATTTCGATGTCTGAAAGTAAGATAAAACTGAGAAGCTTTTCAGAATCTAAGCTTTTAAAGAATCGGGAAGTCATTTTACTCTTCAGTGCCTAATTTGTTTCCTCTGCGACCTGGCTGCCTTACTACTTAGATTTACGTTTATAGAGCAAAGAACTTGACAGCCTTGGCACGTGTTGCAAACAACAAATTCAATAGAAACGGCATTCTCTGGCTATCTTCCTGGTGCTGAATACTCAAAACGTTTGACATTGCTACTTATTTTTAGTTTTCTTTTAAGACTGTAAGACAAGAACACTTCCTTTCATAAACAATTTAATATACCGTGTGATTGCAGAAGATAAAGCATACTCATTCAGCTTTACAAGAATATTAAAAATTTTCTATGTAAATTACCTAATGCCTAGTTCATTGCTGATAACTAAACAACTATTTCAAAACTCAAGACAGCTTAAACACATGCAACGAAATTATTTACATCAAGAGCGCCCCCAAATCAACGAAACTGATAAGTTAAAGAAAGAATGAGCATCTGAATTTGCTGAATTTGAAAATGCGAACTCTTTAGAGGATTTTTAAGAGTTAACATAAATACAGCTTCTCACAAAAGTGTTCGCATACATTAAAAATTTACAGAACAAGCGCTGTAACCCTTAATCGAATTCGAATATAGAGCCCAATATTTTTTCATATCATCTCCATGTGACTTTGAATAAAAACCAAATTTTTAAATTTTTAATACTGACTTATTTTCTTTTTCTAAAATTCAAAATGTAAGGAGGCATAGATACCACGGCACAAAAGTGATCGTACACTGAAACATTTTCGTGAAACTTCATAAATAAAATGATCGTCTACCACTTTTTTTTTAACTTTTGCATTTTAGAGATGTCTAAAAAACGTTTTGATTTATTTTTTGCTTGCTTATTTCGTTATATTTTATTTAATGTTTAAAGATGTCTCATAGTCGTAATGAAAGAACGAAAAGCATTCGAAAATTGATAATTTTTTATCATAATGATAGAAATTTGATTCGGGATATCGCTAAATTAGTAAATTTATCTTATTCTGTGGTGCAGTTTGTGATAAAATGCTTTAAAGAAGAAAATGGATCGAAAATGAAGTAAGAAAAGGCTGTCCGGCAAAGAGGACTCGACGTAACTCAACGTGATAAGAAATTTATTGTTAGAAAACGCGTGAAAAATCCACGTTTGAGAGTTTTAAAGATTTCTGCAAAATTTACGGAAACATTTTCTACTTCAGTTTCACTTAAAACTGTTCGACGAGTACTCAGATCAACTGAATTACATGAGCGCTCTGCTCGAAGAAAATTTTTTGGAAGTTGCAAAAAATAGAAAGTTTAGGCTTTTCTTCTCAAAATCAAGGGTAATTAAGTCTGAAGCATATCAGAATCATGTCTTATTTGCAGATAAAAGCAAATTTAACATTTTTGAATTCGATGGGCGTATAATTGTATGGAAGAAAAAAATGAGGAGCTTTTCCCGAAAACCTTGTTTGATACAAGTAAAGCATGGTAGTGGAGGTTGTTCTTGTGTGAGGGTGTATGTCAGAATCAGGATTAAATAGTTTAGTATTTATTCATGGTACAATGAATCATGCTCTTTATTTAAATATTTTAAAAGATAATTTAAAATTATCCGCCTAAAATTTGGATACTGGAAACAACTTTTTATTTATTTATTTTTTTTATCAGGATAACGATTCTAAGTACATGGATTCTAAGTACAATTAAGAATTAATAGGACTTATGAGAGATTAATAAGATATATTTGGGAAGAGAGGTGCGTCTATAAAAATTGGTTAGAACTTCCTATCCGACATTTTCCCAACTCGGATCACGTATATGTATAATTCGATGTTTATTCCTTTTGGAAATTACTCATTTTTACTACGCTATATTTAATGTTACAATAGAAGTTTTTCTAATAGTTTTTATAAATATGAATCAATTTAAAATTCGCAGTTTATCTAAATTCATTACTTAGCACATTTTAGGTGTCACTAATGAATAAGTTGCACAGATTTTTTTTCCATTTCAAAACTTTTGTTGCTCTAATGTTACAGATTTTAAGAAGTAATTGCTCTTTTATTTCTTATTTTTATTTAATAATTTTTAGACGAAATTTTCTTTCGTTCTTTTTTTGTATGTTGGATTGCTTCTGCTTTACATGTTTTTGGACTCGTGTCAATTAAAGTGAAAATTATTATTATTATGTTTTTAAGCTTTTTTACTTATTTATGATTTTGGTGCTATATTCAAAAATATCTGATTCGGCGCGTGTGGCTTCAAAATTTATATATGTATCTAATTTTATCATTTATTTACTTATATTTGCATATTTTATTTTTTGAACGCGGTCTGCTTAAAATAATATTTTTATGCTTTTAATTTTTTTTTGATGCTATGGTTTTGCAATCTTTTACACTACTTACCTCGATCTGTGGAGTTTGGACTAATAAAGACACATATTACTTGATTGATTTCTGAAATTATTTACATTTTTAACTTTAATTTGTGTCTTTGTCAATTCAGAAACAGGCTAATTTATTTATTTATTTCGTTGCACCAATCTCCTGACGACGATATAGTGAAAGATATAAATTTATTTTTTCATTTCTGGTTTGGATGTTATGCTCACTTTCTTGCAGTTTTCTTAGCGTGCTTCTGGTTTTGGGGTTTTGCATATGGTTTAGCGATACATCACATTTAACAGTTTACTGAGAAAGTGTGTCTTACATGCACATTTTCAAAGTTGCAAAAATGTCACCCGCACGTTGAACTATTGACAAGCTTTCCTTTAGATTGGAGTCTATGCATACACAAGCTCACCGGGCCACATGTGACACTCTAAACGACGGGGCTGAGTATGGGCAAGTATGAAGAATTGTCACCACACTATCAAATCTGGTACCCAAACGATCAAACATTAAAATGCTAACACAAAATGAAATAAAAATACACATTATTAAGCTAAAGATCGGTTTTCTTGTGCAGTACCTCGTTATAATTTTCGATACCACCTATTAAAAACAGCGGAAGAAGCTACTGTGTTTACAAGTTTTCGAGCGAAGTGCATTCTGGAATAACGTGAGAAATGTCAGCATCTGATTTATAAGGCATAATAAATATGATTTTCAAAAATCAGAACGAAAAAGAATAAAATGGCATATTAAATATTTGAAGGCTCATTCTATTTACTTTGTGTACAAACCACGGAAAATGTGTACGTAGTAAAACCAAAAAACAATTTTAAAATAAAAATTTTTAATCTCCTTTTTTAACGCTTCAAACAAAACTTGTCAAGGGACAAGTGTTTTGAAGCCTTAAACCAAGTTGATTAATGAGTGACGAAAACGTGTTTCGTTCAACTAAATTCCCTGAGACTTTAAATCACTTTAAATTCATCAAACTTTCTTTTCAAACAGAATTTGTTTTAAAAGTCTCATAAAATTTAGTTCTTTTCCCTAAACGCCTTCGGACTCATATAGTACATACAATTATATACTGCTGCAAAAAAATGATCTAAAACGGCCTAAGGAGGCTAAAGATGAACCAAATACAATACAAAAATAAAAATAATTTTTGTTTACAGAATTTATGAATCAATTTAATTTCAAAATTGAAACTTAAACTGTACATTCATAGTAAATATATATATATATGTATGTATATATATATATATACATACTATATACTATATATGTTAAACTGTTAAATGTGATGTATCGCTAAACCATATGCAAAACCCCAAAACCAGAAGCACGCTAAGAAAACTGCAAGAAAGTGAGCATAACATCCAAACCAGAAATGAAAAAATAAATTTATATCTTTCACTATATCGTCGTCAGGAGATTGGTGCAACGAAATAAATAAGTAAATTAGCCTGTTTCTGAATTGACAAAGACACAAATTAAAGTTAAAAATGTAAATAATTTCAGAAATCAATCAAGTAATATGTGTCTTTATTAGTCCAAACTCCACAGATCGAGGTAAGTAGTGTAAAAGATTGCAAAACCATAGCATCAAAAAAAAATTAAAAGCATAAAAATATTATTTTAAGCAGACCGCGTTCAAAAAATAAAATATGCAAATATAAGTAAATAAATGATAAAATTAGATACATATATAAATTTTGAAGCCACACGCGCCGAATCAGATATTTTTGAATATAGCACCAAAATCATAAATAAGTAAAAAAGCTTAAAAACATAATAATAATAATTTTCACTTTAATTGACACGAGTCCAAAAACATGTAAAGCAGAAGCAATCCAACATACAAAAAAAGAACGAAAGAAAATTTCGTCTAAAAATTATTAAATAAAAATAAGAAATAAAAGAGCAATTACTTCTTAAAATCTGTAACATTAGAGCAACAAAAGTTTTGAAATGGAAAAAAAATCTGTGCAACTTATTCATTAGTGACACCTAAAATTATATATATATATATACATATATGCTAATAATAGAGCTGGCTCATTTAAGTGAAGGTACTATGAGCTTTTTTGCGAAATTAGAAAATTTTTTCCAAGGAAAGAAATAAAATTGTAATTTCTGGAGCAAATCTCGCATAAAAAGGGGGAAAATATATTACAATGAAAACAAAGAAACTATTGAAAAAATCAGACTTGCCCTTCTGTAGACGTACATGCCAGAAGTATGTATCAACTGCTAAAAGTACAGACTCTTAAAAGGTTGCCCGAATTTCAAAAGAACCGTTCATAAGGGGTGACCAGAAAATGAAAAATTCTTCAACAACGAATATCAAGGGACTTAAAACCATAAAAAAAAAAAAAAAAAAAAAAACACCCCGCGCTTTCTTGTGAAGCGGTTGGTGGTTATTCTAGGGAAGGGGTTTTGAGTTGGGGGGCTTCTTTAGGAAGAGCTAACAAGTGTTAACATGGCGTCGTTTTAAGATGTTTGTCTTTTAATAGAAACCATCCAAGATGGCTAAGTATTAAACAATCGTATTTAAAACTGGCCAAAAGGAGAGGAAATATGAAAATAGGGGTTAAAAAAGTTCGCCATTCTTCACGCAATCGAGCTATAAAAACGTTTAAAATCGAAACAAGCCCTTTTGTTCAGTAAAAGAACGGAATGGCCAGAATTTCCATAGAAAATATATAGAACGTTATTCTGATCATTTTAGCCAAATTCAAAGAGTAAAAGGAAAAATTTTATTACATATACACATTATACTACTCGTATAAATCATCCAATATATATATATATATATGTTGTTCTGAATTTCGTACATAGATAGATAATTTTAGTGAAATTATATGTGAAATTAATGTTTTTTTTAATAATGTAACATGTAAAGCTGAGAGAAACAATGCTCTGCCGGAAAAAATAAGAATACAGGTCAAGTCTATTTAACATTGAGTAAATGACTATGTCTCCTAATCTGACGAGATATGGCCAAGCTGGAAACGGTTTTGACTACTAATTTTTGTCGTCAAATTTGGCGAGAAATCTCCAAAAATCAGTTGGAGATTTGGGGACATTTGGGTCTGGTCCCTGCATAACTATAATGGATACTGTAACTGAATAACTGTAACAGATGTCCTCTGTAACTGTAATCGTGTTCGGCCCTCATATATTCAAGAATCAGAAAGTACTAGAAATATCTCGGCGGCTGCGTGCTTTCAGCTGTTAGTTCAGCTCGAGTTCAGAGTATTGATATATATATTATTATAGATATCTTCGCGTTAGCTTCGCTTCTTATATGCGCTTCGCACTGCGCTGTGTTTAACGTTCTTAGTGTTTTGAACTGTAAATACTAATAGTATTCTGTGACATTGTGAAGAGTTATACAACTATTTCTATGCAAAGTTCGAGAACTGTGAAGTCACAATCCTAACGCTTCTAAATTCGAAAATATAACTTCCCAACCCCCTCTAAAGCTATCTACATATGATTAAAAGACTTCCTGGCAAGTGTACAAGACACACTATAATTTCACTATAGTGGCAAACACGAATATTATGGGATTCCGAAGCTAAAGCCGGCCATCTTGCTGCTTCGGTAACAGCAGACGCAGCAAATATCCTCCAAACTCTGCCCGAAAACCATAAACTAGACTCCGAAGCTGTATTCGACGTGTTGCAGCAGCGCTTTGGTTAGAAGCGTTTAAAAGAGTATAGTAGGCTTCAGTTAAAATCTTGCCAACGGAAAAGCTCACGGAAACACTCCAGGAGCGACACGGATGTTGAAAGACTGACTCATCTCGCTTTTTCGGACTGCCCGATAGAAACAAGGGAAGTAAATATTATCCTGCAGTACTCATCGATGGTATGTGGGATTCTGAGATACAGAAAGTCCTGAGAATGGCGTTGTCAAATATTAAAAAGCGATTTAGTGTACATGCCATAAAATTTGAGGCAGCCCAGCAAGCAACTTGCACAGACCGGCACCCAATAACAGCTGCTTAAGTCCAGGATCCGGTGGACAGACTGACTGCTCGTCTAAACCAGCATTTCTTGAATTTTTTAATACGGAACCCTTTATAATGAAGTTTTTTTTTTCGTGGAACCCCTGACGTAATAAAATCGCAATTATTTATTAGAATATTTGGTAAAATCGTAGAATACACTGCATAAACAAAGTTGAGAAGGCGGAGCTGTGTCACGTCTATAAATGGGTGGCGTCACAATGTATTCCCCATGGACCTTATAAGAGATAGACTAACCCAGTGGGCGGAACGGAACATTCACCTGCTCATCTGTCTGTAGGGTGCACCGTCGTGTGCGGACCCTATTCCGGGGCGCAGGTTTTATTTGCGTTTGGTCGCAGGATTTTCTTGGATAGTTTCAAATGGAGAGGCTAATTGACGCGATTAATTTGCAGATTTGCGAGCTCGACCTGATAGAAGAGAAAAATGGATCTCTCACAGATACTGAAGGTAAGATGCACGCGTTTCTGCATAGTATGCTTGAGATGATTAAGGCCATGAATGCGCAGCTAAGTTCATCTAAAAATGAGGTTACACACTTACACGTTAATGATTTAAATGAAACTCCTGTACATGATATTCCTACCTGTAGCATTGGTGTTAATAAGGATGTTCTTGAAAGGGAACGCAGTCCTATAAAAATCTATAAGGAAGTTCCCTTGGATAAAGATACTAGTTCCGAGGACGAGAACCCCCCTCGCCGAAAAGGGGATCAAACTATTAGGACCAAGCTCCAACGCCACGTGGCTAAGAAGGTAAAATTTTCGCAAGACTGCAGTCCTCCCAGGACCAAAAATATGATAATTAATAAGAACGTGCAAATTGAGCAACACGCAAATAATCAGAATCCTTCTGATACTATGGATACCAGTTCCCCTAGTGTTGCTCAGACCACTCATGACATCTCAGATAAACAACCCGCTGGAGACATTACTTCTGCTGACGCTAAGGTACCTCCGCTTATTTTAAAGGAGACTAAGTTCACGTGGAAGGAAATAAAGCAATTCTTTCATCAACGTAAGATCGGGTTCAGAGGCCAGCATATACCGTCAGGTATTAAGGTTACTGTTGATAGCGCAGAAAGTTACAGAGCTATGGTTCGGCTTCTGCGTGAAATGGATGTTGAGCACCACAGCTATGTTTTGCCTCAAGACAGGAACCTTAAGGTTGTCATTCGAGGGCTTACCCTTAGCACTGACACTGAGGATATCAAAGAAGAGTTAATGGCTAGAGATTACAACATTGATGATGTTAAGCAAATGTCGCGCAGACGAAATGGGGAAGTCATTAAATTTCCTCTTTTCCTTGTCACTCTGCCAAAGACGGAAGCATCTAGACGCATCTTTCATGAAAGATTCCTGTGTGATCTAGCCATTCAGGTACAAGAATATAAAGGTAGGCAGGGGCCGCTTCAATGCTTCCGCTGCCAAGGTTTTCATCACACGCAAACTGGCTGCAATTACACACCACGTTGCGTCAGATGTGCTCAGGAGCATCTCTGGAAGGATTGCCCCTTTAAAGGTGATAAGACAAGGGAACCTTGTTGTGCCAATTGTGGTTTGTCACATACTTCAAGTTTTCGCGGGTGCGACAAATTCCCAAAGCGTAAAACTGAGAAGCCAAAGGTTTTCTCTAGTCGCGTCGTGGAAAACAAGACTTACTCCCAAGCACTTTCTGCCGGTCTATATACTGACACGATTAGTGAGGCACGTAAGGTGTTCTCTGATTTAGCGGAGCTTGTTAACTTCATAAAAACTGCTACTTTCCCCATCACCCAACAGATGAGACAAATTAATACCAGTCATGAAACTCCTTCTGCTGACAATAAAAACAATGGGTAAAGTTAAAATCAACAGAGCTCCCATACGCTTAGTTGTTTGGAACGCGTACAGCGTCCTTGGAAAAATACATGAGCTCCACAACTTTTTACTCACGTATGAGATTGATATTGCCTTAATTACTGAGACGTTCGCTACTCCCAGTAGTAATGTGAAAATACCTAACTACCGTTGCTATCGTTGTGATAGGCTTACGCATAAGGGTGGGGGAGCCGCTATTTTCGTGCGGAATTCCTTGCAATCATTTTTCATTTCTGATGACCGCAGAAATGGTCATGAACTTTTTACCGCCTCTGTCCTCCTTCCAGGTTACGGAAATGTTTATTTCAGCGCCTATTATAATCCGCCCAAAGTCCCTCTGGATGAGAATCTTCTAGCTGAGTTCCTTCCTGACAACAGACCTACGATACTAGGTGGCGACTTGAATGCTAAGAGCACGCTCTGGAACTGTCGCCGGACGAATAAAAACGGAGAGCGACTTGCTAATTTCATTACCAATTACCCAGTCACCCTGTATGCACCGGAGGAAATTACGTACTGTCCTGGCTCTCACTCCAAAGCTGATATTCTGGACTTAATACTTACCACTATGGCTATTCCTATGATGCTTGAGGTGAAGCAAGAACTTACATCTGATCATTTTCCAGTGATTATCCCACTTGGCATCACTAAATCGAATGAGGATGCGGTTAAAAAGCTCACTGATTGGAGTCTCTTCAGGTACATTCTCAATACTAATCCTCCTGTGTTTAATAGCCTCAAGACTACCAGAGACATAGATGCTGCTGTCGACCTTCTCACTGAGACTGTCATCTCTGCACTACAAAGCTCAACCTCTATTTTGCCCAAGAATCAACATGCTAACAGGCTTCCCCCATTCATTAGGGAGAAAATCAAAACTCGTAATAGGCTTCGGAAGCACTGGAGCCGCACGTGGAATCCTCGTCTTAAAAAAGAACTGAATGCCTTAAATAGAGAAATTAAAAAGGATATCAGCACGCACAGAACCGAAAAATGGGAAGATAAGATCTTAAATTTCAATGAGCATAAAGATTCAGTCTGGGCCTTTGCCCGCAACCTGAAAAGAAAACCTACGATTAGTAGGCCCATTCTTTCTGACGGTAAAGTTGCTCTCAATAACGCAGAAAAGGCCTCAGTTTTATCAAATCACCTCGAGAAACAGTTTGCACCCAATGATCATCCCTATAACCCAGAGTTTGTGTTACATGTTAACAATTTCATTGATGAATGGCTTAAGGTGCCTACAGTTAAAAATAAAACTGATTTCACCTCTCCAAGTGAGGTTTTATATCATATCAAGCGTCTCAAGAATAGGAAAGCCCCAGGGCACGACGCCATTTCTAACATAGCTATCAAGAATATGCCTTTAAAAGTCATCACGAAACTTACTGGAATTCTAAATGCCTGCCTGGAAACCTCTTACTTTCCGAGCGTCTGGAAATGCGCTAAAGTTATTCTGCTCCCCAAGCCGGGTAAAGACCTAACTGCTCCTGAGGGTTACAGGCCCATCAGTTTGCTTGCAGGGCTCGCTAAGATCTTTGAGAAAATAATACTGACAAGGCTACAGCCATATTTGAACTTACTGCCTGATGAGCAGTTTGGCTTCAGACGCTCTCTCTCCACCACCAAGCAGCTCGTCCGCTTAACGAAATTCGTCGGAGGTGCTTTGCGTAACAAGCTTTGTGTCGCCTTACTCATGCTGGACGTGGCGAAAGCTTTCGACCGCGTCTGGCATGAGGGGCTTATTTTTAAACTCATTCAGCTCAATTTCAGCAGGGATATGATCTTGCTCCTGAGGTCTTTCATTCAAAATAGAACTTTTTATGTCAGCATCGGTAAGGACAACTCAGATACTAAATGCATCAGGGCCGGAGTCCCACAAGGTTCGGTTTTGGGACCGGTAATTTATCTGTTTTATGTTTGCGACCTTCCGAAAACTCATATCGATTACAATCATTTCCTCGGTTGTTACGCTGATGATACGGCGTTCGCCGTCAAGTCAAGTAGACCGGACCATGCTATCAAGAAGCTACAAAATATCATGCCTAGTCTTGAAGAATGGTGCCAAAAATGGAGAATCGCAATTAATGCGCATAAGTCCCAACTTTTAATCATTCGACGCAGACGTCCTAACGCCCCCTTTTCTAACAGACTTCGCCTATTTAATGAAGAAATTCCTATAGTGCAAAATGCTAACTATCTCGGCGTTATTTTCAATAAATCACTCACCTGGACAGATCATATCAAGCACATTAAAAGGAAAGCTATTGCTGTTAGCAGCAGTCTCAACCCCTTAGTTGGGAACTATTCGAAATTAGATTTAAACAAGAAACGGCATATCTACACGGCCATGATAAGGCCCATCCTTTCTTACGCATCCCCAGCCTGGTCTACCGCTTCTGTGAAAGACATTGCTCAGCTTCAAATATTTCAAAACAAGTTTCTCCGCAGAATAACGAATGCTCACTACTACGTGAGAAACGACACGCTGCACAGGGACCTCAAATTGGAAGGTATTGCTGAATACCTACATAAAACAAATGCTAACTTCTACGAGCGTGCAGTTAAATGCAATCATTTTGATCGTCTACAGGTACTAAATTACTTCAATCTTGAAGAGGACAGTCTTCTCCGACCGTATGCGGCGTTCCTCACCCAGGATTCCAATTTCCCCACGTAGATTTCTTATTTCTACTGTGTTATTGTACATAGTTTGTATAGTTTTATTGTATATAGTGTTTATTTTATTGTGTTCATTTTAACAATTTTCATCTTTATTTCATGTACTGTCATTATTTTGTAATGTTTATCTTTTGTATCTTACTGTTTTATTATGTGTTATGCCTTACCTCGCGCTGAAGCCTCTCCATTTGTCTTACTCGCCTGCTTTTGCTCATGTGACAACGGTCACCTCTCCCCCCCTTTCTTGCCACTTTCGACCTCCTACCACGCATTTGACTAACTTACGTTATGGGCTTTTAGCACCAAAATTACTGAGCCGGAAACGTCGCGCTTTTGCGTGATATCGCGGCAATAATTGTCCAGAACGAACGAACGAGTGGGCGGAGCGCGCGTCCCCCACATGACCGCAAGAAGGAGTAGGGACGATGTAGTTTACTTTAACATTGAAACCTATGGCGTTTGTACCACATAACTGTTTTTAATTATTAAATACGATGCGTTGTATATTGAGGAGATTATGAAAGTCACAGTTTTTTCAAGTAAGATTTAATATATCTCATTAAAGCACTTTTGCGCCTTATTTTCATTTTGCGCATTATTTGCATTTTGCGCATTATTTTCATGCATAATTCTTGTATAAACATGTTTACTTCGGTAAAAACTCTAAACACAGAATATATTAACTTAGTTTTGTGTACAAGTAAACTAAAATTAAACATGATTGATAGTACATGATGCTTTCAAACAAATAAGGTAAAATATCTGATAATATTTTAAAAAATTTTATGAGTATTTTCAGGCAGCGGATTCTAAAATTATTATAATATTCCAAAATGATCATTTATTTGATTATATGATCATTAATTTTAATTATTAACATTACAAAATGATTATTTATTTTAATAATTCATAAAATTCGGAGCATAAACTTTTCTGAGTGCATTTCAAAAAATAAAATAAAGTAAAATCTGGAAGCACTCAGATTTTATACTACGCACAAAGGAACTTTTTTAACGTTTTGTGTGTTACCTTTATTTATTGAATATCATGTTCTTCGCACGTAAACCACATAAAATTCTATTCAACGGCAATATCACAAAATATCTGAATACAATAACATATCTTTAGAATTTCCGCGCTGGAGATAAAATTGTTATTTTCCGTACGGTGTTGCCATTGCAACTCATTGACTTTGTTAATCGAAAATTCGTTTAAGTTTTACAAAATATGACATGGATTAAAGCAAATTCGAAATTCGGCCTTCCAGGTGTCTAAGTTTGGGTGGAGGATTGCGTTATTCAAAATTTTATGTCTCTAGATACCGTCGTTTTTTCACAGGCCGAGAAACATACATGTATTCATGAAGATTCTTATTAATTAATTATTTATTATTTAATTTCTTTAAATATAATACAGGAGGATAATATTTGGTGGCAACAATTTTCAAAGTGAAAAGGACAGTTATAGGGAAACAGCGCAAAATGCCGTTTCGAGACTAATAGCCTTTCTGGGCTATCGCCTCTTTTGGGGTAATAAATTAAATTCACAGTAAATAAAAAATCTTATGCAGAACTAGAAATAAATTTTAAAAATAATCACTATAAAATATTAGCACAATTAATTATTACAGTTAAATACTATTTTAACATTAGAATAAATGCATAAAAATTATTAAGGTGTTAAAATCGCTATTATAATTGAAATAAAACTCTTTTATCGAAATTATGCTATAATATTCACCTACAATTTTTAAAAAAGCAGCACAATTTAGAATTTTAAACAAAAACTTCCAAAAATTCATTTTTAGGTATTTTAGTATTTTTTACTTATTTACACCAATAAACACATAAAAATTTAAGAGAAAATTGTTTGTTTGAAATTTTCTATTAGTTCAAATTTAAAGTACTATTTTCTAGAAGTAGTAGTTACAAATTTCCTTATAGCATAGGAAAAGCTATAAAAAAAAATCCGGGCCTGAAAGCATGCAAAAGCTTTATGATTATTTGGACGTTAATTATGTTTGATAAATATGCTAAATTTTTAAAAATCAAT
>KK118582.1:1538495-1570541 GCA_000611955.2 Stegodyphus mimosarum | reverse complement strand
GGGGTAGTTGTGTCAAAAGTTAGCGACAGTTTTAAAGGTATTTGAAGAAAAGAACTCGACAGGGTAAGGGTTAAAATCACACCGAGTTCCTGCCTCAGCGAGAAATGGCGAATAATCAATCTGTTAGACGACATGTGGATGCTTTTACCCGAGCTCGAATCATTGGGAAGTTGGAGGAAGGCCGCAGTGTGACAAGTGTGGCTGCAGAGTTCGGAATTGCTCACAGCATCGTTTCACGACTTTGGAGACAATTTCAAACTACAGGAACAGCTATCCGGGGGTTTAGTAGTGGTCGTCCACGAGGAACCACACCCGCAGATGACCGGTATATTGCCTTACAGGCCAGAAGAAACAGGCGGCAGACAGCGGGAGAAATCGCTAGACACACGACACAGGCGACTGGACGACCGATATCGCGTTTTACCGTGGCCAGAAGACTGCACGGTGGTGGTCTGTTTGCACGACGCCCTGTACGGTGTGTACCTCTAACGCCTGCCCATCGGAGAAGGCGTTCTCTGTGGTGCCGGGAACACCGGAATTGGAGAGACAATGAATGGGGACGAGTACTCTTTACAGATGAGAGCAGATTTAGTCTGAGTTGCGATTCTAGACACATACACATCTGGACAGAGCGGGGAACACGCAATAACCCCTTCAACATCATCAAAAGGGACTGTTTTGGAGGTCGCGGAGTTCTCGTTCGAGCAGACATAATGCTTGGTAGCCGGACCGACCTTCATATCTCCCAAGGAGGTTCGTCACCTGGGACTGCTATTGTAACGAGGTTCTTCTTCCTTACATGCGTCTTTTCACAAGGGCTATGGGTCCTCAGTTCCTCTTCATGGACGACAACGCTCCACCTCATCGCACAGTTACTGTCGAAGAGCTGTTGGAGAGTGAAGATATTGAACACATGGATTGGTCGGCAAGGTCTCTGGATCTAAATCCCGTCAAGCATGTACGGAACTTACTAGGGAGACCCGTGGCAGCACGTAACTTATCGCCAGTAACGATTCCGAAACTGCGATTGGTGCTACAAGAGGAACGAGCAGCAGTGTCTCAACAGCTCATTAACAACCACATATCCAGCATGCACAAATGATGTGAAACCTGCCTAGCAGTCAGGGGAGATCATATCCCCTATTAAAGACCGGATGTTTCTTGCTGGACACCCATCACAGGGATGTTTCGGCCTTAAGTCGCATTGCGCTCCATGCTACTTTTTCAATAAAGCTTCTTTTTATCCCTCTGATTTCTCTTTTAGTAAGTGTTGCTTACATTACTCATGTCCTTACGTATTGGGGATCTTACGGTATTAAATGTGTTGATTTGGAAAGCTTTTGTACAAAGTTATATTGAAAAAACCGTCTCGTTCTTAATTTTTGCACACCAGTGTATATGTTATCCATTTTCCTTGTGGTTCACGATCAGAATATGATTTATGCGGTTAATGATGATTATGACCAGTGCATAGCAGTGGCTTGCCACCAGTCGAAAGAAAGGTATGTTTGATAAATGCATTACCTGAAAATGTTGTTTCCACTGCAAAATTCTTTGGTAATCGAAATCGTGCACTCATGTGCTTTTCATTGGAATCTGGAAAGGAAAGCCAAATCAAATTAATAGTATATCTTCTAATGCAAGGCCCATTAGAAGGCGTTTTCGTGAATAAGCCAACAAACTTCGCACAATGTGCATAGTTTACTATGCATAGACCTTTCATGCGTAACTGTCCATGCTGTTCCAAGACTGATATTAAACTTGTGCTCCAAGGAGTGTACTGTTAGACTAAGATCGTTTTTACACAATCGAAAGTCAAATAAAATTGACATTAAATCTTCTAATGCAAGGCCCATCAGAAGACGTTTTCGTGCATAAGCCAACAAACACTTCGCACAATGTGCATAGTTTACTGTGTCCAGACTTTTCATGCACAACTTATAGGGTACTTCTCCCGCCTTCTTCGCATACCTTTGTGGTGTAGCGGTCAGCACGGTAGGCGCGTATTTCAGAGGTCTCTGGTTCGAGTCCCGTCGAAGGCGCTGTTCGTTTTTCAAGACTCCTGCTTCAAAAATATCTAATGACTCTACAATTGGCCCTCGAACTAAAAAGGTGGTAGATTATAATTTCCCACCACCGGGATTTGGCGACTAGGTTCCCTAATCCCCAGTCGCCCTTTAAAAAAGGGTGAGTATGCATAAGGTATTTCTTCTGCGTTCTTCGCATACCTTCGTGGTGTAGTGGTCAGCAAATATTGTTGCGAGTTTTGTACACATTTAAATAATTTTAGAGAAATTACATATAAATTATAATAACTCTTGTAATATATGTGACATCAAAAAGCAGTAGAATGCGAAAATAGGATTACAGGATACGTGCACTTAATATTGACGTAAGTAGCTATCTGGCCAAATTGGAGAAATAGCGACAAGCTGGCAAAAGTTTTGGTGACTAATTTCGTCGCCAAATTCAGCTCGAAATTGCTAAAAGTCGCCAAGTTTGGCAATCTTCTGTAAACATATTGTCAGATTCCTGTGTAACTGTAACTGGTCCGATCCCTGTGTAACTGTAACTGTATCCGGCCCTATGTAACTGCAACTCTGTGTTCCTTCCAGCAATTTCGAGAAAGCGAAGGTACTGGAAATACCTCGTGGAAAACTATATTATGTCGAAGAGTGCATCAGGTCTCAGTATTAATTCAGAGTATTTAGTTCAGAACATTGAGAGCTCACCGTGCGAGTTTCCGATTTGCATTGTCTTATGTCACCACTTCTTAGCAATTTGAATTGGTAGCTATTGATGATGCTCCATACTATACGAGTACTTTGTGTTCCAGAACTGTAAAGTTTATTTTATTTTGTTTTGAGAGGGGGATTTTGTTTTGTTTTCGAAGGGGGATTGTTTTGTTTGGGAGGGGAACGAGAATAGCGCCATGGAACTATCCTCGGCGCTCTATATCTTCAATCCATTACGAACACATATGTGAGTAACAATATGGACTAATACGTTCATTTCTCAAATTTTTAAAACATTAGTGCTATTTAAATAGTAACTGAAACAAGTTATATCTGATGTAATTACTTTGACTTGAAAACAACGTTGAATTAACCCTAAAAGACAATTTATTTATACATTAAGCTTACATCCATAGCGGCATAAATTTGCAGTTAAAACTATCCTCCTTAGGATTTGAATCGGCGTTGTTATCATCAAAGCGTAGAACCTATGTTAAGCAATATATCAGGAGCAGATCCAATAGAAGATAACATATGATGAAAAGCTTTATTTAGTTTGTTCAGGCTCAGATAAAAAGAAGTCTTTCCAAGCACTCTAATCCTTGTTCTCAGAAAACTAAGATCAGTAGAATGATAAATACCACGTCAAGAGATTTTGACTTCATGCATTTTTAATTTTACTTAGTTTGCTTTCGATCTTTCCAAATTTCCGCTGGCGAGAATGCGATTTTTCTCCTGTATCGATTAATTTTAACTTTGTGAAAGTAAAGCTGGAATTGCGTGACATTTTTCTGAAACTTAAATTGCTTAACTTCCGTTCGTCAAAATTAAGTTTCTTTAAATTAGTTACACCTAGAAAGTGCACCATATATTACTAATTATGCTCCTACAGTAATACACTGGTTTTACGTCTTTCAAGGGACTACTCAAAAAAGGATATATAAATAGCAATGCCGTATATTCGGAATTTCAGCTCAAGAGTATAATTTAGATGTAGAACTTTAATGTTAGTACAAGAATTATTATAGGAATTGATGTACAGTATTATACATATTTCTTGGTGTCTTCATGCCTTTTAACTTAAAACTGCTATTTATTAGAAAAGGATTTAATATATTTCAGTTTTCAAAATCATACAAATTTAAGTTATATAACAAATGAAAATAAGAATGACCATACTTTATTTCGGTCCCTAATCTTTAATAACTAACACTTTTTCTAGTAAGACTAGCAACTTTTCTTTTCTTCTGAAGAAAAATAATTCTTCATGTGTCGTCAGATGTGTTACTTGATTTTCAATCCTCAAAGCAATGAAGGCGCAAAGCACGAACAACAGTTAAATTAAAACAAGTACGAATAATTCAGAGCCATTAGGTTATTTTGAAACAGGAGACATGAAAAACAATCAATGCCTTAGCCGGGAATCGAACCTGGATCTCTTGAATACGCTTCGAGTGTGCTATTGTTACATCACGAAGACATGCCTGGAACGAGGTAGAAAATATACACCCTTTTTAAAGGGCGACTGAGGATTATGGAATCCAGTCGCGAAATCGTTGTGACGACGAATTGTCGTCCGCCATCTTTTCAGTTCGGGCGCCACTGGGGCGTCAATGCTTTATTTTGATGCAGGAGACCTGAAAAATGTGCAATGTTCTCGTCTGGACCTCTGGAGTACACGCCGAGGGCGCACCATTACACCACGAAGGCATGCTAGAAAGCGGAAGAAATACCTTATATTCTTGCTCCCCCCTTTTAAAGGGCGACTGAGAATTAAGGGACCTGACGCCAAATTCTGGTGATGACGTAATATCGTCCACTATCTTTTTAGTTCGGGTGCCACTGTTGAGTCATTAAGTTATTTTCTACTGTCTGGAAGCTGAAAAATGTGCAGTGCCCTCGCCGGGACTCAAACCTGAATCTCCCGAATACGCGCCGAGTGTGCTACCGTTACACCGCGAAGGCATGCAGGAAGGAGAGAGAAAATACCTTATAGCATTCTTAAAAAGGGCACATGAATGAAGTATTCTTGTTAGCTATTCGCGTAGTTAGCCTGCTCAGTTTTTTATTCTTTTTCCAAGCGACCATTCCAGAGGATTGTTTCAACTGGAACCTACCGAATTTGAAGACAGTTCTGATATTTTAACTTAATATTTACGTTTTTGCCATTACGTTCATTTTAAAATTTTTTTATCGCTTTACGTCTATTCAGATTTATTTTTTAATAATTTATGACTTTATCCAATTCCTTCCATACTGACGACCTTCCATATGGCTTCAATACCTCTAATTTTAGAGATTAAATCCTGGACTACCATTCCATCTACCAACCGGATTTGAACATCATCGCAAAAATTTACAATACTGTATTTTTATTTAAATAAAATTCATCTTTTCTTACATATCAAAATAATCCTCTTCATCCGTGCATGCACTGCGTAATTTCTGTCTGACTGCGCTAAATATACTTACATGAATATCTACGTGAAATCAAATGTTAATTTTAGAATATTTCGAATATTAATCCGTCGAAATACTCATCGAAATACTCTCGGTTATAATCTTACTTTTGCAGTATAACATTCGAAGTTATGTCCAAAATTCTAAAACTATTGTATTAAAATTAATATTTTCTTTGCAACAATGTGTTTCTTTTACGGAATACGTAAATTACTATAATTGGTTAAGAGTAATTTTTACAAAAAATCATTCCTAGTATACTACTAAATTTTAAGACAATAGGAAAAACACTTTTTTAACCGTGACTCTAGTTATTAGATTTTCCTTTTTACTTTTGCTTTTAAATAATAAAATGTTGCCCCAATATGGACAATGTAATTTAAAGAATGCAAGAAATTTAAAAACATTCAGATAACTGTAGTTTCTTGTATGGAATTAGATACCGATAATTAATAATAATTGGTCAAAATTATTAAGAACAACATTATAGAAAAAATAATTTGTCTCTTTAAAACAAATATTAAAAACATTTGTTTCTTAATTTCTACATTCTGTGCGAATAATAGATAAGGAAATATATGCTTGGAAACAAACTTACGCAATTTAAAATCATTTACTCCAGTATAATAGATCTTATAATTATTATTTCTCTTCATTTGCCATTTCGAAATTATCAGCTCAAATCTTCTGCAAATCTTCTATGAACACTTATTGAAACTTAAGAAAACATAAAGTCAGAGCTATTTAAAAATTTTACATTTCCGTTTGTCTTCAGTTAACTTTTTTCCAACTTACGTAGATCTAGAGTTTTGTATCCGTACTGTAAATACTGTATTTAATAAGCACATCTGCTTACAAGTGATTTCTCTATACATATGTCTTGCACAAAAAAATGACAATTCTATATCTTTTATTCTACTGGACCGATTGCCGAAATTTAACTTGAGTTTTCCATGTCTCCAAAGCGAGACTTAGGATATATATTAGATTTATATACAGCATTGTTCTAATATAAGTATTTTGACACAAAATCGGACGTTTTCTGGAAAAACATACCAAATTTGTTTCATATTTCAGTTCTACGACTTATGCCAAAGTGCCAAGTTGAGAAGTTTTTTTTAAAAAAAATTACTTTCCTCAGTGTTAATTGAATACTATATTTATTTTTTAATACATCTTCTTTTATTAACCTTATTTGATTCTTCCTTTTACATTTCGAAATTTAGGTTCATTTCAAATACAATTTGCCCATTTATCATGATTTATTTTCAAAATTTGTATTCTTAAACAGTTTTTATAAATGTTTCGAAAAGATTTTGAATTATAATCTATAAACCTTTTACATCTCATTATTACATATTTTACATCTTATTACACCTTAAAGTAGGTGTAAGCACCTTAAAGGTAGGGCACCTTAAAGTAGGTAAGCTTACTTACATGAAATTAGAGTTCTTTATTCAAATATACTGAGATGTATGTGAATTTACATTTTGGTGCGTTTTGAAGTTTGGCATATTCGTTATAAGGATAATAACTCCAAATGTGTTTTAAGCACTTTCTTAAAATAGTTTGAAAGTACGGACGATGACCTTTCTTCCGCTCGTGTACAGTGAAAAAACAACTGAAAAAAAGCGCCAAGATAAGTTTTCAAATCTCTACATAAATTTCTCACCAAGAATTATAAAATTTAATATGTAGGTTTATTTTGAGTCGTAGAATCAAAATATGGAAAACAATTGGTATGTTGTTTCAGAAAAAATCTGATTTTGTATCATAATACCTATGTTAGAATAGTGCTATATATAAATACTATAATATATATCCTAAGTTCCACTTTGGCGATATGGAAAACGCTATTTACATTTCGACAATCGGTCCAATAGAACGGGAGATATAGAACTGTCCCATTTTTTTGTGCAAGGTATACAAGTATATACATAGAGAGTATATACATAGACACTTACATCGTGGCATTGATATTCAAGTGAATAAAGGAAAAAAATCAAAAGTACAATATGTTTTATAATTACAATCTTGTCAGAGCGTACTCTCCAATGAACATAATTTTAAATCATAGTTCTGAAATAAATATCAAGCATTGTCAAGTGAAAAGCAATTTTAATTTTTACATTGTTACATAATTTATATTCAACAAATATACAGCAGGTATTCCATAGATGAAAATGAGTTTAATACAGCAAATTAGCTCCAGAAAAGCACTTGGTGAAGCAACATTTTACAGACAACAATTTGCTATAATATATGAAATCTGATCACGACATTCCAGAATGAAGTGAATTTGTACCCTGGACTTTGGATGCCTTCTGTATTACATGAAATGAGGTTTTTGACAGATGTTAAATGTTATACAATGACGTTGAGCACAAAGAATTCTCTCCTGAGATTTTTAGTGATGCTGGAACAACTTTGCAATGATACCAGCCGCCAGAAGTTCTTCAAGACCACCAAAACCATGCCCATGATGACCACCCGGCATTGCTGCAGTGAAGTTAACTGCTGTGACCAACAGAATGGCAAAGAGGCAGATGAAGATAGTAATACAACTAATGGGAAACATTTTCAGCAGTTTAAAGCTTTGAATTAAGAACGCTGCGCAACTGGTTCTGAGTACAGTTAGAATGATCTCAGAAGAATTCTACGGTCTTTTATATCCCAACGAACAAGGTCAACCAAAATTTTAAATTAAAATAATAGATTCAGCTAAGTCTCTTTAAATTACTTTAACATTATACATTGGAATACCGGAAGTGCTAATTTTAAGACTCTAATTCTCCGACAAGTTAAGACGCTCTTTCCGTTCGGAAGTGCATCGGTAAGTTTTAAAAAGGAAACAAGTGTGTGACCCGCATGCAGATACTTATTTCTGTTCGCGAAATTTCTTCTCCTGGTTTCTTATGTTTCTGAATAGAATACAAAGTTTATCCAAAATGGTATCACCACATTTTATTCTTCCTTTTTTACTTTAATTGCTTTTGCTTTTCCCTCTTTTTTTTTTCAATTTTATTTTTATGCTGTGGACCGTAACAGAAAGACTTTCCTTCGTAAAGCTTTAGAATATGCTAGCATATATTAAATGGAATTTTATATATTAAGTTTTAAGTGTGTAAACCCTTTAGATAATTCAGTAAAACCATTTGATTTCTGCTTATAAGAAATCGTTAAATATAAACTTGATTTTATTCCGTTATTCGTCTTGGTTATTAAAGAATTAATTATTTTATGAATTTATTTTGAATTCACTTTATATTGCAATCATATGCAATTTGCATATAGATTGTAAACGACTCCCATTATTACATATTAACTATTCAAAATAATAATTATATATCATATTATGTATACTGTTTCTCATAAATTGTCCAAATTATATGCAAAATAGAGCACAGTGCGACAAGAAGCGCTTTTCAATAGTTTCTGCTTCCTTACAC
The DNA here is from genome assembly GCA_000611955.2 of Stegodyphus mimosarum. NCBI lineage: Eukaryota > Metazoa > Arthropoda > Arachnida > Araneae > Eresidae > Stegodyphus > Stegodyphus mimosarum. The sequence goes on along the minus strand of KK118582.1, from coordinate 1,561,897 downwards.
CCTCTATTAACATGCTAATTAGGGGTCATAAAAGAGAAATTTGGCAAAACAAATGATAACTTTTGATTTAACACTTCTCATTGAAATTACCAAGCACAATTAGTTATATGAAATAAAATTCATTTTTACTCTTTACAAAGCGTTAATATTTTTTAGGTAAATCAATTAGAAGTAATTACTAGTAAACATCGTAAAGGGAATTATTTTATATGTTTTTTCCTTTCAGTAAGCAGATTGGTATTCAGAAAAATATAAGAAATATTGCTCCTTGAGAGAAATATTTGTTACAAACGTTTTCAGCGATATATTCGGTAAAAGAAATGAACAGTTACGTCTTGCATAATTAAATCTTTCCTTTATTATAAAAGCGCATAAATCCCTAAATGGCTTTCATTTGAATAAATAATAATATAACAGATTTTTCTGCCATTTAGATTGTTCATTTTGAAAAACTAACATAAGATTTTATTTATGCTCTGCAATTTCGATTTGAGAATTATTACTAAAACCAGAAAGCTAAATATCTTAATTATTTAGCTTAAAAATTTGCCAGATGTTAAACAGAAATCTCTGTTACAAATTCGAATTGCACTTTCTATTTACTCTTATTTTTATAATTTTTAGCATTTTCAATGATGCTTATCAAAATTTTAGTGATCTTCACTGTAATTTTTAAGAATTTCAAGCTCTTCTAGGTGAAATTTTTATATTATATTTTTGAAACAGTAGTATGATTTATTTTGTTACAAACCTACCTTTCTTTTTACCTACCTATTTTTTACTAGTCCGTTAACAATTTATGATTTCTAGTACAAAATCTGATATTTCCACGGTTGCACATTTTTTAAGAATTTAGTATTTGACGTGCGAGTTGAGATTAATATAATTTTTCTTCAAAACTCACGCATTTGTTTGCATCGTAATGCATGAAGATTTCCATATGAAAGGAATGCTGATAATCATATAATCACAGAACGTAGGGATCCCAATATTCAGGGATTTGGTATTATAAAAATTTAAATCCAGTTTCTTTTTAAATTTCAAATCCTTCTTTCATTTAAAATATAACTGACCTTTTTCGAAATTTTAGTTTAATGTACTATTATTTACGTTTCATTTGCCTTTGTAGCGTATTAGCCTTTGGCTTGACACACAAAATATTGTGCATAAAAAATATTCTTCAGAAGTCATGCACACCTACATGAAGCACACGTTATCTATTTTATGCTATAACGCCGTAAGGACGTTTATTATCTATAAAACTTTGTCTTGCACAAAGAGTAAAGTATTTATGTTTCAGATTTAACCAGAAGCCTCTGCCATTTAAAAGAGGATTGCTGTCACTCGCAACATATTTGTCTCTTGAATTTACTCACTCAGCAAACTCCGCGATTTAACAGAAATATGTAGTCGCTACTCGAACTGAAGTATTTTTATCTTCCACGCTACGTAAGATATTTAATTTTTCTTTCAAATTTATTCCGCTTTTCATCAATAAAGTAATAAATTTAAAACAAATAAGAGCTAATTCCTTTCAATTGTAATTAAGTACCCAATGGACCCGTGATATTACACTATGTGTGTGTATGAAGATATAACAAAATATGGTTCCTGCTTAAAAAATAATTAGTGACCTCAAAATTAACATTCTAAATTTGGTGCTCTCCCCCTAAGTTCCTCCTTTCTCCCAAATTCGAGATCATTCGAAATTACGTAACGCTGCTTCAAAAAATGGAACTAAAACCCAGATAACTGCGTAGTCTCTCTCTTTTTCGTCTCCTCGCGTGCGTGCTAACAGCTTGTCGCTCAGCCTTTGCTAGCTATTCGCCGTCAATTAAAACGTAATTGCATATTTAAAATTATGGGGTGCGTTTAAATTCCATCCGATCATCCATTATGCCATAATGTCCAGACATATAATCACCAGATTTTTCGGCCATGACTAAACGTGAATGGTTTTCATCTTCCGCCAGAAATACAATTATTGCATATATTACATATATTTCGTATATATATGCGCGTGTATGTGTGTGTATTGTAACAGCTTTAAATATTGTTTTTAATCTTTTGTACAATTTAAATAGACGAACATTAATATGTATCTGAATGACAACGTTTCAAATGCACGAAGAATAGTTTTATATATTGTTGCTAATCGTTTGTACAGTTTAAATAGACGAACGTTAATATGTATCTTAAAATAATAACTAACAAATAGTTCATTAATTAACTTAAACTGATAATTACAATTTAACGTTGAAATTAAAATATTACACATTTTTGTAATTCATTCTAAATTTTTCGTAAAGATATTTTTATAATCATGTTTTTGATGAACTTTTATGTGTTAGAAACAAATATTCCATCAGTGTTTATTTTAATTTTATGTCTTACAAACATTTTATCAGTGTTTATTTCATATTGTACAACAACAGTTTTTCAATTGTAATCTCAGGTCATAAAACTGCGGACAGTTGATGGTCTGCTGATGTCTTTCAGTTCAAGAATTGTCCTCAGAATTTACTGTGGCTTTCTAGATTCGACTTCTGATTAAATGCCATAATTTTTTCTTTGTACGAAAAACAAACTCCAAGCGAGACTGTGTATCAAAAATTAAATTAAATTTTGTGGTTTAAGCGCGAGGAACATGTTATTTAATAAATAAAGGTAACAGGCAAAATATTACGCCCTTTTTGAGATGAATATAAAATCTGAAAACTTTCAGATTTTTATTTATTTTTTATTTAATTTTTATTTTCTGTTTTAAAATGTTACGTGCTGTTTTTAAAATTCTTAAATTTCAGTCACAAGCTTATTTGTTATTCTGCGCATGATTATTTAGTGCCTTTTTTGTGAGTTTGTCCGAAAGCCAAAAAAAAGAAAGTTTTTTCGAAGATTGTTTGAAAAAGGCATATAAATAAAAAGAGTTAACTTGACAAAACATTGTTCTGTTCCTTTCTAAATTCCTTTTTCATTTTCATTTGGAGAGGTATTTTCTCTTAGATATGCACTGGTGACAGTAAAATGCAATGTATGTAAAATATTGCTATATCTTATATACTTCATTTAATGTTTTCCTATCACACTTTTGTAAACCAAACGAAAAGAAATATTAACAAATGTATAGAAAGCATTTTCAGATTAAATTCTATATTTTATATTCGAGTGGGAGCAAAGTCCTCCCATTCCGGCGGAGGGGGATTTCAAGTGGACGTACCCCTCCAACAAAACAATTTCATCCACCTACACCTCCTATAAAATATCTTTCGTTATTTTCATTTAAGAATTTTAGTTAATGTTTAGATGTAATTTTGATTACCTCAAATTTTCCTTGGCCCCTTCTTCGATCTCATCTAGCTTATAAAATGTTGAATTTAATATGTGATGGAGTTAAAAAAGAGAGTGAATTCTTCTCCTGAATTTTCGAAAATCTCTCATCTTAAGACCTAAGATGCTTTCTGTTTCGTAAAAATTGGTTAATTTAGATTTTGGATCCCGTTAGGACGATGAAAAAAAATTATAAAATAATGAAAAAAAGATAAAGACAGATAAAGATGATGAAAAAGACAGAAAGGATGTTTTCTATTTCCTGAAATTAGTTAATTTAGATTTTGGAGCACGTTAGGACGCTTAATAGGACCCTATTATGACTCGTGTAGTGCTTAAAATCAATTAGGATTGTAACTATGATGATCCAGCTTTGAAGGCATGCTCAAAACTTTAAATCTGTAGTATGACAAACAATGAAAATACGTTATTTACAGAATTGTGCAACCTGAGTGTGTATTAAGTTACTATGCTTTACTAACGGTTATTTTACCAAATAAATTTTCTAGAATGCGATTTTTTATTATAAAAACAAAAGTAAAATTCTCAGTGGTGATCCTTATCCATATGTATTGTATACGGAAAGAGACTGTGATTTTTTTTTGCGTTGAGTATATGCAGCGGAAGTTCAAAAACATAAAACAATATAATAAATTTTCCTAATTTTTTATCAAGGGTAATAAATTAATAAAAAAATATAAATACTAATAAAATATATTGTTTACCGAATTGTACAACATTGAAATTGTGTAAAGTCACCATGCTTCACTAAGGGTTATTATACCAAATGGAAATTCCTAGATTATTATTTTTAATTATAAAAACAGAAGGAATATTCTTCCTCTGTCGTAATCCTTTATAATTTATATTGTTGATGGAAATATATATATTTTTTCTGCGATGAATGTATGCTCAAAAATGCTAAAGCTCAAAAACTTAATAAGGCAAGATAATAAATTTTCCTAATTTTCAAACAAAGTTATAGTACTGAAGTTAATGTAAGTGCGAATAAATGCGTATTTTCATGTACGAAAGTAACTGAAGATAATGTATGAAAATGAACACAAGTATTAAATAATTGTGGGTAAACTAAATTCCAATAAAGGTTTATTACGAGTGTCTTGTTTTCAGTCATATTACAACGGGAAATTACTGGGTGCATGGGGTTTTCATGTTTCTTTCCCTGTGTAATACTGTAGAAACGAGCCAGTTTCCATTAGAAACAAAGTTATAGTACTGAGCAAAACAAGTTATAGTACTGAAGTTAATGAAAGTGTAAGTGAACAGTTTCAAACAAAGTTATAATACTGAAGTTAATGAAAGTGCGAATAACTATGTATTTTTGTGTAGGAAAGTAACTAAAGATAATGTATAAAAATGAACGCAATAATGAAATAATTGTGAGTAAACTAAATTCCAATAAAGGTTTATTACGAGTGTCTTGTTTTTAGTCATATTACAACGAAAAATTACTGGGTGCATGTGTTTTTCATGTTTTTTTCCCTGTGTAATACTGTAGAAACGAGCCAGTTTCCATTAGAAACAAAGTTAAAGTACTGAACAAAACAAGTTTTAATACTGAAGTTAATAAAAGTGTAAGTGAACAGTGTCAAACAAAGTTATAGTACTGAAGTTTATGAAAGTGCGAATAACTATGTATTTTCATGTAGGAAAGTAACTAAAGATAATGTATAAAAATGAACGCAATCATGAAGTAATTGTGGGTAAACTAAATTCCAATAAAGGTTTATTACGAGTGTCTTGTTTTCAGTCATATTACAACGGGAAATGGGTGAATGAGGTTTTCATGCTTTTTCCCTGTGTAATACTGTAGAAAGAGCCAGTTTCCAGTAGAACGTTCTCCACGAATGCATTTCTTTGCATAAAAAGCTATAATTTTGATATTTACTTTGCTCATATAATCAACAAAGTCAATATGTTCGACTTGTTTTTTTATAACATGTATTGAATGAACAAATACTTCGCTTTCCATTTAAAAGCCTGATGTAAACGTAAAAGCCTGCATTTAGTACTATTAAATGTTACCTCTCACTTACATTTCCTCTTTATTATTTTATCCTATGTATCATGAATTCCTTCAATTAAAATTCTAGAGCATAAATGTTTAAAGTAAACTTAAGATAATAAAAGTGGCACGTTAATTACAAAACACTGCATTTTAAATCAGCTTTCTTTATCACATTCATGTTTCTGCAGCACTCTGCATTTAATTTATATAAACACATGCTTTCAAAACAGTGCTAATTAATTAAATATAAATAATCTTAATTAGTTGTCACTTTGAAATATACTGAAATCATATTTGTAATAATTGATTTTACGGAAAGAAAACAAGGCTGACATTATCCTCACATAGTTTTAGAAATGCCTTTCTGTTCTTGATTGATTACTAACTTGCAGTTATGATATAGAACTGCATGAAGAAATGAAACATTTTCACATATAAATCATATATTTTAATTTGCACCTTTTTACAAACATTATGTACATAGAACGTGCAATAGATATTTCGTACTTTACAATGGTGTTATCACAATAAATTAGGTACAAACGCATTTCGAGAGGTAATCTTCATAGGCAATTTTCAAGATCATTATAAGCTCGATAGGATAGCCCCAGAACGCCATGAATCCTGGATTCTGGTTGTCTTCCTGGTTTCGTGAACTGATGCAGGATGGAAGATGTTAAAAGCTAAAAAAATGATGTTTATCTGACAGAACATTATACTGAGAATTAGCAGTGATGGAAAAGCTTTGCAATAATACCAGCCGCCAGAAGTGATTCAAGACCTCCATATCCATGACCATGGTGTCCGCCTGGCATAGCCGTGGTGTAATCAACAGCTGTGACCAACAGAATGACAAGGAGGCACATGAAGATAGCAATGCAACTAATGGGAAACATTTTCAGCAAATGCCGCTTAAAATTCGTCAACTAAGAATACACAACCAGTTCTACTGCTGTTCTCATGATTTCAGGAGCACATTTACGTGCTTTTATAGCTCCGCAAACAAGGTCAGCTAACATCTGAAATTAGAATAATTGATTCATAAACATGTACTTGTATTATAATAATATTAGATATTACTTTCTCGGAAGTAGCAAACTTATAATCCTAATACTGTGATAAGCTAAGGTAATGTTTCCAGTCGGAAGCCTACCGGTAAGTTTTCAAGAGGAAATGCAAACTGTGTGACCTGCATATCCGTAGTTACTTATATTTGGAAAAATTGCTTTACTTACTTCCACGTTTCTGAGAATAATCGTTTTAAATATTATCACTGAATTTCTATATTTAACAGAGAAGGAGCAGTTAGTCTCGAAACAGGCTTTTGTATCTATTCGCTATAAACAACGAATAACTTTTCACACTTTTGCCACCAAATATTATCGTATGTTTTATTTTTAAAGAAATTCAATAACGAAGTATCTGCATGTAGTGTGCATGCTCCTCGTACTGTAAGAAAACGACGGTACCTAGAGTCATCCAGTTTTGAACAACATATTCCTCCACCCGAACATGTGCACCTGGAAGCCTGAGTTTTATAATTCATATTTTGTAAAAGTTTAAGAAATTTTTGATTAACGAACTTAACGATCTGAAAGCGAGTAGTGGCAACTGTGTGAACTAAAACATTTTTATCTCTAGCACGCGATAATGTATATTGGAAATTCTAAAGAAATGCTGTTAAAAGTTGTGATATTTCTGTTGAACTGAATTTTATTTAGTATAAGTGCGAAGTATAGAGGAAACTTTAATAACAAAAAGACAGAAAAAAAGTGTTGTGCAAACCATCGTACCAAGCAAACTGAATATTCACTTCATAAACATATTGATTTGATAAACTGAGAAAAAACTGAAAAAAATACAAAAACGTATCAGAACATTTAACACTGCATCGGAAATTTTAAACATATGCTGCTTTTAAAATTTTTGTAGCTTTTTTGTTCAGTTATAGATAGCGTAAGCAGGAGAAAATGATGCTTTTAATAATAAAGCTAAAAAGACAAAAAAAGGGAATTCAGCAGCAGACTTATAGACTGTGAGATCAGCGACAGCGTAAAACGCCTTAACAAATCCTTTTGGGCTATCGTTAAAATATGAAATCTTTCGTATTATAAAAACGTGCTTTTAATGCTGTGTAAAGTAAATGAATGTACTTTCGGTTAATAAAAATGACAGTTTTCCTTTAGCGAACCAAAAAGTTTAAAAGAAAATTCTGATATTGTATTATCATATTACAGACGAACTGCTATTGGTTAAAAAATATATAATTAAGTATTTCGAGATCATTTCATTTCCTACAGGGTTACAATTCACGTTTACACTGTAGGCAAAACTGCTGATTATCAATTATTCAAAGTAGTAATTATATATCATCTAAATGTTTATAATCTATCATAAATATACAAAAAATGGTATAAATAATGTAATTCAATTTGTCATGAAATCTCTTTCAATAATTCCTGCTTCATTAAGAAATTCCTAAACTCTTTAATTGAAAATTACCAAAGAAAATTCTCTCAAAAAATTTAATTTTACATTAGCTGTTTTCATTGAAATTGTCATAAAGAATTAAATATATTTTAAAATCAAAAACTTTAGTGCTGTTTGGAAAGGCTCTCGTTATTTTCCTAGGCAAATGTATTAAAATTAATTCATCGTTAAATGGTAGAGGGAAATATTTTTTAGGTGCTCAATGATTTGAGTTCGCAAATTTGGCATCCTGAGGTAACAGAAAATATTGAGACTTGAGTTAAATATTTGTTACAAGCATTTTGAGCAAAAGATCTTGAGAAATAAATGCAGAACTACGTCATGAATAATTTTTTTAATAAATGCACAGAATTTCATACTGGGTTTCTTTACCATGAAATGTTTGCACTGAATTATTCTCCTAGCATTTTGCTTTTCTATTTTAAATGTAATGTTTCGCGTTGTATTTTTAATTTTCCGCGAAAAAATTCTTTAGCGATTAAAATTATTAAGTACCTCGTTTACAATTGTTTCACATGTTAAACTGAAGTTCACTTTCCAACATCAGCTTGAAATTTTGTTCTATTATTATAATTATTACATCTTTTATTTTTTAAATACTTTGTTAATGTTTTAAATTTTAAACTCAACATTATGGTAGAATATTATCAAAGCCTTTAAGATGCTATTTTTTGTAAAAATTATACGACTCATTTCATTAAAGATACGTTTATTTCATGGCTGTTGGAACATTATGGTAGAATATATCAAAGCATATAAGATTCTAATTTTTGCAAAAAATATATGACTCATTTCATTAAGAAGATACGTTTATTTCATGGCTGTTGGAAAAGAACTGATTAAAGTTAAACAGATTAAATTAAACAGTAATTCTAGATTTCTTGGAAGAGCATGAATAATTTGATCATTTCCAGTTTATAATAATTTAGCACCGGAATCATAAACGAAGTTGAGCAGCATTTTCTTGCAATTCATTTGCATCTTCACAGCAGAATCTTACAAATCTTCATTTGCATCTTCAAAAATTTCATGCACATTGACTTGCATCTTCACGAAAGAAAGATTCCGTTCTAAAGGAATTTCAATAAATCCGTAATAGCAGAAAATAAGAATTCAGAGGTTTAGATATTTGATCTTTTAACGTTATATCCAATTCCATTTTTAATTTCAATGCTTTTTTTTTCACGGATGTTATACCTTCCAGCGTACAGATAGAAATATTTTCTTTGGTTTCAGTTCTTTAAATAAAGCAATTCATCTCAGTTTGTTTAAATCTCTTACGTTGAAGGTTTTTCTTTACTTTCTTGCATGAAGTAGAGCAAGTATGGTAATCGTGAACAAATTTCAGATACCACATTTGAACGCACATTTCCATTTTGACCGTTCCCGAATCCATTTGGAGGATTTTTTTATGTCTTTACAGAAGGGTAGAATTAAGGGATATTTTTCTAAAATGTACTGCAAAATGGATTTTAAGAGGAACCAAAAAGTACTTATATGTAACGTCTGTTCATACGTACATATGTATTTATATATGTATGCATGTATTTATCTCGCCAATCTCAAAAACGATTAGCTGTAGAACCTTAAAATCTTGTGTACGGCCCTGCTATAACATCTAATTTTACCTGGCTTTAAAATGCTTGGTCGCCGTCATATACTTCCAAATACAAAAGTGTTTCAAATGACGAAATTATTCATATTTTGGCAATGTCAAATTTTAAAAAAAGATTAATTTTCTACCAATAACTAAATCTAGCTTTCAATGCGGTTTTCCGGCTCCTACACTTATATTTCGGGGCGTTTTTTACTAGTTATGAAAAAATAAAGGCAGTTGTACAAAAAAAATTGCTGGGATATTTATTTCCAAAATTTGCAGTTTTTGATGTCATTTTTAACTTACCTTGAGAGATCGGTTAGTTAAATTTAAATTAAGTGCAGCCAAAAGTGTGTATAATTTAATAGGTCGTACAAGCAAGTGATATGGTGTCCACATGATATTTTTTTCTTTTTAAATTAGATTTGCCGTTTCATTTGTATTTATCGCGCATAATTTTATAACTTGAAGAACAGACGTCTACAATGTTATCGTCACACGATGATTTGTAGGTGCTTTTTTTTTACTAGATGTTTTTTGCGACGCTGGATGTGGACTAACTGAGAAAGCATGGCGAAATTGGCAGGAAACTTTTAGTCAAATTCCAGTACTCAAGTGAAATACAGACGAGCGAGTTTGTAACAGACGCACTGCATTCTCGATTTTTTTTATTATTTTGCTATGGGGATATATAACCCATTAGACGCGAAAGGGTCAATATCGAATACGTCGGTCAACTTTTATTGTAGAATGTTTGAACTTTTCGCGTTTGATTTTTTGTAGCAAGTACAAAATTATTTAAGTATAGGAACCAGAGGAACGTATAAAATATTAGATAGTGGTATTTTATGAATTCAGTATTTACATATTTAAAAATGCGAAACATGAATTTTTGCGTCATTTAAAATATTTTTGTCTTTCATAGTATATGTCTATGACCATTGCGAGACCAAAGGCCGGCTAAGGACGTTTGTGGACACGGTGTATGTTTCACCACATACATTTGCATTTTAGTATTAAATATCATCAAAATACTAATGACCATTGCGAAATCAAATTAGTTGGAAATTAGGACTTTAGTTGTTGTTGTTACTAATGCTCACTTGTCTGACAATAGTCAGCCCAAGCCCACAACATTCCTCATGGCAAGGAGCGCAAGATTACTCCTGTCGTTGGCAGCATCCCTGAGCATCGAGCATCTTATAGGTGACAGTACTATTTAGCTCAGTTCCGCCACCAATTTTGGTGGAGAGCACCCCATGGGGGACTGGTCCAAGGATCTCCCATCCCCTTCCTCTACCCTTGACCTCAAGAGAGAACTTTTGGCTCGCCGCATATTTAGAGTGCCCCATGCCGCACGGACACTAAACATTTACAAACATACATGCCTTCTCCGGGATTCAAACCCTGGCCCTTCGGCACTGCAGTTAGCGAAGCTAACCACTATACCGGTTGGGTGGCAGAACTTTTGTGGATATGATGTATGTTTCACCCCATACATTTGTATTTTAATGTTAAACAGCGTCAAAATACTACTAATAAAATATTTTTCTAAGAATGAAATTATTTATTTCTTATTGGAAGTGTTTGTTGGGTATCAGTCCAACTCCTGGGATAAATTAATGACATATAGCAAGACAACCCTGTGTTTTGAATTAAATGACGATTAAAGTCAGCTTTCTGGTACTTAACATTTTACGTTTCGAAACATCAAATGTATAAATTGCTCTTAAGAAATTATAACTTGAAGGTACTTAAACTTTGCTTTTCTTATATTGTTCTTCACTTTTTTCACATAATAGTTTGTAACGTCAATAAAAAGAGATTTTCCTAAATGCAGATATTTCTTCTTTCAAAAGAGTTTCTTTTTTTTTTAATTTCCAACTGAACATGCACTTTAAAAGTACGAAAACATGAATCTGCGTCATTTAAAACATTTTTGTATTTCATAGTCTATGTCTATAACCATTACTGCAATTCTCAATGTAATGCTACACTCACTTCTTTTAGAATAAATTTGCCATTTTCACTAACTGAAAATTATATTAAGAATTTTATTTTTCATCATGCTGCAAAAAAATTACTTAAAGCAACAAAAAAATTTCTGCCCAATGTGCGAAGTATTTCCTGTCTTATTTTATTAAATGCATTTGAAGGAATATCAGCGAAGAATTCTTCATATTTTTTAGAAACAATAAGCAGATTTGACTCTTTGATTTTTACGTTGCTTCTCCATGATTTCATGCGTTTTATCTTTCAGAAATTCAACTACAATCCTAATACTACAGTTTAGAAGTCATATTCAGAACTTTAAAGTCATGGAGTTACAATAAAGGGGCAGTATTTACAACATTGTACTTCACCGATGGAATTTATATTTTCACTAACGGTAATTTTTCCAAATAAAAATTCTAAAAATGTTTTTTATGTATAAACGCAATGCGAAATCTCCTTATTTAGTCATGATATTTATTCTTAGCTATTCTGCAATAAAACTGCTAATTTGCTAATTTATTTTACTGTGAATATGTGCAATGTAACTAAAAAATGTAATAAGACAAGCTAATATATTTTCCTCATTCTGCTCTGAAGAGAAAGAAAGCATAAATAAATGTATATTTTCATGTATGAAAGTATTTAAGGATAATTCATAATAATTATTCCAATCATGAAATAACAGCAGAAAATAAGATTTAAAAAAAATGTTACATTAGGAATGTTTTGTTTTACATTGCATTTCGTCGATAAGCAGGCTTAATGCAAGAAAGTTTCATAATTTCCCTGTGGATAACATAGTAAATAAAACCGCTTTCTCTTAGAAGGTTCTCAACCTCCATTACTTATTTTTCTTCAATCAAATAACTACAGGTAATATTGCATTGTTTTTTTTCATTTGCTCCTCTGTTCACATGCATTAGATGAATAAATATTTTGCTACTCATCTGGAAATCTAACATAAAACTATAGTGTAGTAACCTTAATTATTTCAATTTGATGTTTTCACTTTATCTCACCAATCATAAATATTTTCAAAGAAAACTTGAATATTAAAAATGACAAGTTAATTAAAAATGCTGCCTATTGTGCATTTAATAATCAGATTGTTTTAAAGATGTTTCTGCTAATGCAGTACATAGTGCATTTAATAAATACATGGACATTAACCAAATAAATAATTAAATAAATATATTCTTAATTAAAAATCAGACTGAAATATACTGAAGTCTCTTATAACAATTTATCCTTTTTTATAGAATGATTCTAATTGTATCAATCATTTATCATTATTCATAGCAATCATATTCTTACGGATTTCGTATTTATTCAGCTATTTATTTACAATTGTAATTAAAATTGTTTTATTTTCCCATACAACGCAGAACGATTTTTGACGAGAAAGCTCAGTCGGAAAAGTAAAAATAAAAGAACGCGTGCATTTTATATTTAACTAGCCGCTGCGCGGCCAGCCTTCGTCTGGCTTTTAAGTGTACCAGAAAAATGCCTAAAGAGAACACCAAACATTAAATTTGAAAACTGCACTGAATTTTACTCTGCAGAACAATTTTATCGAAAAAGAAACAAACAATAACGGAAAAAAATTCAGTTAAAAATGCATTACATATAAAAAGCATACAACGAAATAAGCAATATCCCTTAATATAAATATTAATTATCCTAATAAATAAATTAACCAACTTCCCTTTGCAAAATCTTAAGAACTCAAATGGTATAAACAGATTAAGAACTTAAACAGATTAAAAAATATCATGCAAAACTTTTTTATAATTAAAATTATATATAATTAAAACATAATATTACAATGAAAGAAGCAATATCCCTTGATACAAATGTTAATTATCCTAATAAAGTCATTAAACAATTTACCGTTGCAAAAAGAAACAACTTTTTAATTTCTTAAACTTTTCAGTCTCTTAAAAACTGTAAGATAAGAAATACGATGAAAAATTGTTGCCAAACCGAAATTTTTAAAAGAATAAAACTATTCAAAATGATGCAATTTAATCAAAAATCTATCAACAACAATAAGAAAGGAAAATTGTATGGGAAAATTGCTACTGACTGTAACGAATTCGTTGTGAGATTGGATTAACTTTCTCTGTTCTGAATTGAATTCTGTTTAACGTTTTAGATATTGTGATACTGTACGAAGATCTCTGAGGAAATAGTTCAGCATTTTGTTTTATTTCTTGTGAAAAAAATAAATTTTATTAACTTTTTATCCACTTGTGCATTTAATCCTGTACTCTCGCAAGAATAATTATTGTCAAAAGCCTTCAATTTGTTATTGATTACTTAACTGAATTTGTGATATATCTTTATAAATGAAGAGGAAACATTGTCACATATCATAAAATTTTAATTTTTACATTTTTACAGTTGTTATATACATAAAATTGACAACAAAAATTCTATACATCAAAATGGTGCTATCATAGCAAATTAGAAAAGCATTTTGTGAGGTAAAACTTGATAGGCCAATTTACAAGACCATTATAAGCTCCATCGCGATGTCATGACTATGTTTGTATGTCTTCCTGAATCTATGATTTGATGCAAGATGATAGATGCTAAATGCTAAACGTTGACGTTTTTCAGAAAGAACATTATATTCAGTCTTGTCAGTGATGAAACAGCTTTGCAATAATACCAGCCGCCAGGAGTGCTTCGAGACCTCCAGAGCTATGACCATGGTGACCACCTGGCATTGCCTCGGTGAAATTAACAGCTGTGACTAACAGCATGACAAAGAGGCAAACGAAGATAGCAACACAGCTAACGGGAAACATTTTTAAAAGCTGTCGTCTGAAGACTGTGAACTAAGAATGCAAAGCTAGTTCTAAGTGAGGTTATGATATTTCAGAAGCATACTTTCAGTTTTATATACCATGCCAAATAAGGTCAAACAACAGATAAAAATGAAAATTATGATTCATGACGTACTGCTAAAACTGAAGAAACAATTTTGTTTCCTAAATGGCAATATAAAAGCTTTTAATACCGCGATAAGCTAAGATGCTGTTTGTTTCCGGTCGGAAGTCTTCCGTTAAGTTTTAAAAGGGAAAAGCAAAGTGCGTGACCCACATGTCGATGCTTATTTCGGTTCAGAAAGCAACTACTTTTGTGAGAAGGATACCAGCTGTGTCCTAAAATGCCGCCAACGGATTTTCTTCTTTGATTTTTTTTTAGTTTTATTTTACTTGAAAGTAAATAAAATACGCTGCTTTGGGAGTATGTGAAGCTCGATGCATATTTTGAAAGAAATTTGCATTTCAATACTTTCTACTAAGTCACAACTTCCGTTAATAAAGTACGACATTTTTTTTACGCTGTATGCGCGTTAATAAGTAATATTTAAATTAAAATGAAACATTATTTCACTGTGCTTAATATTAGTTCTTGTTAATTAAAGAATTTAAAATTTATATATTTACTTTGGAGTTCATTTTTGTCTGAACTGAGAGCTATAAATCTAAATTAGAAATAATCCTCTGAAGAATTAACTTTTTAAAATTTTAAATATATGTCATTTGTATATTTGTTTTGTATTATGTGCACTGAAATATGTAAATAATACTATTCAGTTTACCATAGCATGCGCTTTAAAAGCTGTACCTCTTTAAATCTTCTATTAACATATTAATTAAAATTTGCAAAAGTAAAAGCTCTCAAGTGGTAGCAGTTTTAGATTAATATATTTTATTGAAATTATAATGAAAAGTTAAATATTCAAAAGCAAATACCATTGATGCCCTTTATAAATCCGCACTATGGGTTCAAGGGAAATCTATTAAAAGATAATAATTAGTTTAATTTTGAGTTTGTAAGAAGTTTGTAGAGATTTTCATAAATATGTGACATTCTGACACATGACACAAAATTAGACTCATAAATATGTAAGCATCTGTGAAAATATCTGTTCATAAATCTGTGAGATTTTTATAAATATATTTTTCATAAGAATACAATAGAGATTTTGAAAAAAAATGTGATCTCATAGATATTTTTTTTTTCATAAATATGTGACATTAAGTAAAAGAAATCTAATGAGAATGTCTCGAAACGTAATGAGTTATTCTTCAAAATTAACTCTTGCCTACTTCGCTAAAAGATTGTGTTTCTCTGTACTTATTTTTAAGAAATTAATTAATGTTCAAGCAATTAACAAATCGACAAGGACGAGTTTTTTTTTTCTTTTTTAGCCCAAAAAGGCATTAGTCCCAATGGGCTATTAGTCTCGAAATCGGATTTTGCCTTCGACCTATATCATTTTTCAAACTGTTGTCCCAAATATTATGCTCTGTGTTATTTTTTAAGAAATTAAGTGAAGAAAATTCTACAACTATGCATGTATGTTCCTTGCATTGGAAAAAACGACGGTGTAGAACTTAAATGAACTTTTGTTAACAAACGCCACGATTTGAAAACAAAAAGAGGCAACCATTTAAGGAATAAAATAGTTTTGTCTCCAGAATGCGAGACTGGACTACTTTAGATATTTTAAAGAAACGCTGCTTTAAAGTATTATGTGATTACATTATTTTATGTGGCGTAAGTAAGAAGATCATGCTATTTAATAAGTAAAGTTGACACAAAAAAAAAAAACGCTAACAATAAAAAGACCAAAAAGAGGGCCATCTTACTAAGATTGAGATGTTATACGAATTGCTTAAAGTTTTAATTAAATTACCCTTTGAAAGACACAAGCCTTAAACACTGGGGCATTAAGCTTTGACTCTGACTGAGCACTTTTATACAATTTAACAATTTATTTCTGTGACTTATTTCTCATAATTCTTTTTCAATATTACTTACAGTTTTGATTTATAATTATTCGAAGCTGTGTTAGTGACAAAATCGACAAGGTCACCCAGTCACATTCGATATCTGTGAGCGAACGGATTTCGTCCATTTCATCATACCTGAAATTGCTGTAATTTCATATCTAGAAGCAGATTTGCTTTAGATGTGATGTAAGCACAAGCAAATTCCTCTCAATAAATTATGTCCACGAATGAGAAAGTAGCCCAAAGAGCTTTGCCATTCTCAAATAATTAACAATACTGTGATGTGTAACGTGTGTACGAGCCAGTTTCCTTTAGAAAGTTCTCCACGAAAACATCCCTCCCCTTAGACAAATAGCCATTGAGGCTTTGCTCAGCTCTCGCTGAGCTCGCAATCTACCAGTCTCTGCTATACTCACTCTTACTATCCTTTTTTTGTCTTTTTAGCTTTATTATTAACCACCATTTTCTTCGCACTTGCGCCGTATGCAATTCAACTGGAAAATAACAACAATTTGAAACGTAACACAGCAGTATACGTTTAGAATACCAATGCAGCGTTAAGTGCTAGTATACATTTTTCTGTTTTTATCAGTCTTTCCTCAGTTCATCATATCAATACTCAGTTTTCTTGTTAAAATAGTTTTACAAAACTATTTTGTCTTTTTATTATTAACGTTCTATATGTTTATTCATTATTAAATACCACGTTACTGGTCTTAACGCCACATAAAGTTCGATTCAACAGCAAAATCACAAAATATTTAAAAACAGTATATATCTTCAGAATTTTCGATAGACAGTCTCGCGCGCTGGAAATAAAAATGTTTTATTCTTTGAATTTTCTTATCAAAAATTCGTTAAAGCTTTACAAAATATGAAACTGATAATTAAAAAATCGAACTTCAAAACTCGGCTTTCCAGCTGCCCGTGTTCGGGTGGTTGACTGCGTTGTTTAAAATTTGATGGCTCTAGGTACCTCTGTTTTTTCTCAGTGAGAGAAGCTTACATACATTCATGCAGATTCCTCATAATTTAATTTTTTTAAATATATTACAGGGCGATAATATTTCGGTGGCAACAATTTGAAAAGTGATACAATAAATTTAAGAGTTTCGACGAAAAAATGCCTTTTTGAGATTAATATCCCATTCGAGACTAAAGTTCCTTTTGTACTGAAAAGGTAAAATAAAAAAGAAATGGTTTTACATTACAATAATTAGAACGATTCGAAACATAATACTCGCCTAGGAGTCGTCGAATGGCTATAATTGCTGACACTAGTACTTCGAATTTGGTTTGAATCCCGACGAAAGAATTGGTAGCATAGTGATTCTGTGGTTTTTCCAATGCCATGCATGAATACAAATGATTTCCTTTAACCTTCTCTGAAACCACCCTTCCTTTATATACATAGACCTCCTATGATTTGTTACATTTTTCTAAAATAACAAGCAAATCAAAAGGAAGTTTTTAAAATCATTGTTTACCAGAATCTACATATATTATTGTTATTTTAAATTTCATTGGATTATTACATATTTAAAATTCTAGTTTTGTATGAAACAAATATTAATAAAATTCATAAATAAATTTATATTAATAAAGTTCTGATTAAAAAAGTAATAACAAAGAGTAAGCATCAAATCTTACGAAATATATATTTAAGATCATTCTGTGATCCATCTTCTGCGATACTATTACTTTGTGTACTTTCATTTCTCTATTTATCCTATTATAGTTAATTTAACCATTTATATTACAAACGAGATTTCACGCTGTTTTGAAATAGAAAGGAGATTGGATTATTATTCATGCAAAAGTTTCGGAACGTTCACAGTATTTGAAATTCAATTAAATACGAAATTCTCTTTTCTTTACCAAAGCGAAAAATCATCATTTTGCTGAATGGAATAATTCCAAAGTGTAGCCTTGAATTTAGCAATTTTATCATCCCCCATTCAAGAGACTGATATTATTTGTTCAGAAATCCATTGGATGAATTCCAAGTCAAAGAATGGACATCTTACTCAGAACAAAGTTCGAAAACAAAATGCAGTGCCAAAAGTTATTTAGACTTTTTATCGTTCCACAGTGGATTCATGTCTTCGAAAACATTCCAGTGGCGCCTGGCAAAGAATCAAACGATTTTAAAAACTACGTTTATTCTGAATTATTTCGAATAAAGCAAACAAAATGATATCTTCACTACACCTGGAATAAATTTTTAGGATGCTCATTTGCGGGAAAATTCCGAAATTAAGAAAGCGAGAGCTTGTTTAATTGATGTTCTGCGGATATTTTATTATATATTTTCTATATTTTTGTAACATTTTACATAAAATATTTTCGCAAAGTTTCTCCTGATTACTGGAAAGCTGCATATTCGGAAAATTATTTCTTTTAAACAGAGTAAAGTCTTTTATTTATGTAATATTATTTTGAAATTCCCATATATTTTCAGAGAACTCTAGCACTTATATGAGGGTACGAATATTTTATATACCTGTTTCTGTAAAGTATTATGTAATTTAGAAAAAATACCTAAATTTAAAATGTCATTTTCATAAATACATTTAAGTAGTTGCTCTACATTATAAAAATATATGCTATATGTGCACATTTTCCCAAATGTTGTGGAAAAAGAGATTTTTGTTAAGCGTAACCAGTAGATGTCAAGGATCAAATTGGCCACCAGCGGGCGAGCTATTTCATTACTAACACTAGATATTCTTCTAGAAAAAAATTAAATTTTTAACATTATAATTATGCTTTTCGGTTTTTAAATTGGCAGAAGCCATATTTAAACCGAGTAAAATTCCATTCTGATGTCGTGTCCACGAGCGACAGAGCAGTAAAGTAGCTGATTGGCACATAGTTCGGTTCGGAGTTCGAATCCTGGCCAACGAGCTGGTTGCAAGAGCGCTTTCGTCGGTTTCCCTGTGTATAACGGGTACGCCAGTCAGTTTCTCTTAGAAAGTCCTCCACGAAGACATCTATCCCCTCAGGCAGATAGCCCTCGAGTGCTTTGTCATAATCAGTTAAATCAAAGCAGAAACCAAATTAAATCTGGATCGATCAACAAACGGAAACGAATAAAGCAATTCCTTGAATTTTATTCCGGCAGTATGAAACTTTCTAATTGCTTTTCTGTAATATAAGTAAGGACGGGCCAATTTCTATCGGAAAGTTCTCCATAAGAGCGTCTTTGGATATAAACATGTAAGATTTGCTCTAAGAAACGTATTATTCTCGTGTATAAGCTTTAATACACTTGTAACTTTTCAATCAACTGCACCTAAAATGCACGTTAAATAATGAGTAAGAATGTAAGTTTAGACTGAGGTTATTGGCTTTTCAGCTGTTGGTATTGCATCTCTTGTATTCTTCCCAATTTGATAGTTTCATCAGTTTCGGTAAGTTTTTATGTTTTGCTAGTAGCTGCCTTCAGGAGTAGAACTCAGATTAGGAGCCAATTATTAATCCTTTAGCTCCTATTTTATTTATAAATATTTAAAGCCATTTTTGTATCCTCAACCACAAAAAGCGGAGCTTAATTTCGTTAATTGTAAACTACCAGCTAATGAAATAGAAAAATAAACAACTAGTTGCTTTTCTATTATGTAAAAGATTAGAATAGTGTTCTAAGAATCTAAGTTAAAGACATGACGACAATTTTTCTGCAATCTAGGAAAGTTAAACAGATGCTTAATTTAAATGAAATTAGGTTTCATCTAATTTCAGCCTTAGAGTTCTTTATTATAAACTAATAAACCAAACTAACACAGACTTCTGTTCATAATTCAACACCATTTCTAAAGATTATGAGGCCCGCACCTTAATTTGAATATTAACAATACAAAAAATTGCAATTTAAAAACAGAAAACAAAGAAAAACAGAAGATTAAAAGCAAAAGAAAACGCGAAAGTTAAAAAGAAAACAAATTGCAATTTAAAAACTTGATATTGCAGTCTACAGCTCAAAAAAGTGTTATCGAAAAAAAAGTTTTATAAACTAAAAAAAAAAAAATATAATGTTTTAAGCAATTAAGTAACATATAACATCATATAAATTAAAAAAAATGATTCTGTATCAGTTATGTAACATATGGAATTAGAAACATTTTATGTCTCGAGGGTACAAGAGCTGATAAAAATAACAGTTTGTGTATATTATAAATTAAATGCATTATAATTGAAATCAGTTATACTCTTAAAAGTTCAGTTAAGATTTACATTATTAAGAAGAGCGCTGTTAAATCGCTCAGTCCTTTTTGCATCCTTAATAGATTTAATACATACTAGAAATAAATTAAATATTATGCCTTGCGGGATGGCAACAATTGGAGGAACTGGTTTCTGAGAGGAAACTTGAAAATTAAAGGCATTACTTTGGCGGCTGAGCAGTTTTAAATGAAAAAAAAAATCTGAAAGCTTTCAGATTTTACATTATGCCGAAAGGGGCTTTTTTAACATTTTCTGTGTTCCTTTTATTTATTAAATATCATGTTCTTAGCAATTAAACCATAAAAATCAATTCAGCAGCAATATCGCAAAATAATTTTAAAATGAGCGTATCTTTAGAATTTCCGATGCACAGTCTCGCTTACTGGAGATAAAAGTGTTTTTATTTTCCGTACAGTGTTGCCATCGCTACCTTTACCGTTTAGTACCTTTATCGCTACTTATTCGCTTTGAAATCGTTTCAGTTTATAATTCAAAAACTTATAAATACTTTAGCAAATATTAAATAGATAATAAACCAAATTCCAAATTTGGGCTTCCAGATGCTCATATTATTGAAAAAAATTACGTTATTAAAAACGATTACGTTGATTAAAAGATTACATATGAGAAAGATTACGTTATTCATAATTTGATGGCGCTAGGTACCGTTGTTTTATCACAATGCGAGAAACATACATACATTTATGCAAATTCTTTATTATTTAATTTCTTTACATATAACACTGGACGATAATATTTGGTTGCAACAGTTCGAAAAGTGTACGGACATTTATAGTGAGTCAACACAAAATGCCAAAACGAAATTAATAGCCTTTCTGGGCTAACGACCATTGGGCTAAAAAACTCTTAAAAATAGTTTATCTGCTTTTTAACATGTATTACGTGATTATGAAATACGTTCTCTTTAGAAAGTTCTTAAACACGTAGATCTCATGTGAGTTATCATAACCAATAAAATAAAATCAGTGTTTGGTTTCATGAGCAAAGCATTGAAAATTCGATACTAGTTCTAAGGCATCATCAGTTAAAGGACCTCCAATTTTACAGTCATTTATATGAGAAAACACTGAGTCTTATAACCGAAGAAATACGGTAAATGGTAAAATTTCCCTTTTAGATACATACAGAATTGTCTGTCATAATCGTATTGATTAAATCTGTCTCAAGTGCAAGTAAATAGTTTTTAAATGGAAGTGCTGTTTGGGTGATTGTTAAGCAGCTCGCATTTAAAATCGATTCTAGATTACTAGCACTATTCAGAAAGATGTAAACTTCAAAAATACTTGAAACTCTCAATGCATCAACGACTGTAATTCATTGTTTTTCCTAAACCTTAATAACAGATTTTTTTTAAGTTGAGGCATTGCTTAAATTATGTCAACACAAATTCCGAATTCCCCATTTGGGCTTCTGGATGCCCATATTCGAGTGGAGGACTACGTTATTCAAAACTGGATGTCTCTAGATACCGTTGTTTTTTAACAATGCGAAAAACATACATACATACACGCAAATTCTTCCTTATTTAATTTCTTTAAACATAATTCAGAGCTCTAATTTGTGGTAGTAATGAGTTTAAAAGTGATTCAGACTTTTACAGTGAAACAACGCAAAGTGCCAAAACGAAATGAATAGCACTTCTGCGCTAACGCTCTTTGTGTTAATAAAATGAATAAATAATGAAATTAAACTATTTAAAACTGAACACGTTTCCTCAATAAAATTCCAAGCTCCAATCTGTAACATACAACTGTGATTTTGTTTTTCATTGTAGCATTTTTAACTGTTAAAAAACTACTGCAATAAATCATACCACACACAAAAAACAAAAATTCTCTTACCACTGAGAGTACAATTCGTAAAGAGCGACCAAGCATCTTACTTTACGCAGAATTAAAAATCAAATCTGACATACACAAAACACAAAGATTTAATTAACTAAACTTAATGTTCACGAATGTCCTTCGTTTGGCACGCATTAAATCCACAGAACTTGCTTTGAAAACCCCCGCTTTCAAACAAATAGAAACAAATGCAACATTTTGACAGGTATAACGAATCATCCCTATATTCTCTACCAAAGTAGGGTTGTCTTCATAGCTGATTCATGCCTGAGATGTTTCTCTTGTATAACCGTTACAGCTTCATTAATACTGAGGCGGAAAGATGAGAAAAAATAAGTTCAGCATAGAAGAAAAACAGCAACGAGAGTAGGAAAAATAGATACCTAGCATATTTGTCTTCATATATAAGCGAGGCTACATATACCAGCCTAACGCTCGATGACAGAGAGGAGATGGCGAAAAGCTATTTAATGAGCACCCAGGACGTATCTAATTGACGTCACATGAAAGAAAACCAGAACACTCTGCGATGTCAGGCTATCTCTTTATTCCCTAGGGAAAAGGAAACGGTGTCTAGCTTTTGACTATGCTTTGAGGGGTCAGATTTATATACGACGTATGTGTTATATGTATCATATATAGGATTCATTTTGTGGACGTTCAGAGAAAAGGATAGGTTTATAGATGGTATAAATAATATACGCATGGGAGACGTAGATCAAACCGAAATGGACACACTTGTTTACTGATGCAGATACCCAGCCTTTCTGTTGTAGTAGTTAATGTGTATGAAGAAAATCGCGGAAAAAACAATGCCAGAAACGGTTAGAAATCGGGATCAGTTAGCAAAATATCTAAAGATTTCCAAAAGTTTGACACCCAAACGGAATAATGGTTAGCGCCGCTAACAGGCGTACAGAAGGGCCAGGGTTCGAATCCCGGAGAAGACATGGATGTTTGTAAAGTGTCTGCGCGGCGTGGAGGCACTCTAAGTATTCGGCGAGCCGAGAGTACTTTCCAGAGGTTGGTGGTAGAGGAAGGTGGGAATCCCTAGGACTTGTACC
>KK118582.1:1505653-1538433 GCA_000611955.2 Stegodyphus mimosarum | reverse complement strand
AGGGGCATATATATATATATATATATATATATATCCTTCAAATTTGGGGGTGAAACTGAGCAAAGAAGTACTGTCACCTGTATGGTGCTCAAGGCTATTGCCACCGACAGGCGCAATCTTGCACTCCTTGCCACGAGGAATTTCCTGAGCTTTTTCTGATGTTACTGTCAGAGAAGTGAGGTAAGTCCCAACATCAACAACAACAACAATCAATAATTTTTGATGCACTCAGTAATTAACACTGAAATAAAAGCAAATAAATTAACAAAATTATTAGTTCATAGTTTCACGTTTTTTAGTGTCTTTAAATTTAGAAATGGATTTATTGTTTAATTCTGGAGCAAAAATATCAATGTAGTGGTACATAAATAACAGTATATGCATGTATAATGTTTCGTATATGTGAGGTTTGATTAGATTGACAGATTTTAACGGCAGATCGTTAAAGATATTTTATGAGTCTTTATTCCGAGATGATGAAAAACGTTGTATGCCTAACACGGGACTCGAACCCTGATACTTTGTCTTTAAATCTACTTTCACATTTACATCGGTTGGAGATTATATTTAATTCATAAAAATATATTTTATTAAAATCAAGGCAAATATCATCCGTTTCTAAAATCAAGATTAAAGACTAAATACTTATATCACTGTACACTTTTTAAGAATAAACATGTATATCAATTTAAAATATGTTTCTGTCATTTAAAATGTTTCTGTATGTCACAATTGTAAATGATTTGGTTTACTTAAAATACTTTTCATTTATTTCAGTTTTTTATTCGTCAAAAATCTATGCCAAGAACTTCCCGTCAGACACTAAAATTTAAAGTAATCCCTAATCGAAACTATTTAACGAAAGTAAAGTTTAAACTACGGTTATTAAAACGTCTTGTCAAAAGTCAAATATAAAATAATACTTATCAAACATCACCCCTTAAAAAAGGAAATTTAAAGTAGCAATTTTTCGAAACTATTTATCAATAAAATTTGAAATACATTATTTAAATAAATTTTAAAGGGAAAACAATTAGATTAAAAATACTTCATATATTATACAATATGATTTCTTACAAATTTCCAAGAGATATCCAGTAAATATTTCTTAAACTATCCCTTATTTTATGCACATTGTAGATTTTAAGTCTTTTCAAAATTTCGCTTTTTATAAAAAAGAAAATTTGTGTAAAATTTACCAAAAGTTAATATATATATATGTTATATACCGATTTACCAATAATCATTATCTCAGATTTTTTATATATTTATTGGAAATATAATTTTAATATTTATTGGAAACATCTCATCAAAAGTGTAACTTAAAATGCATTGTACGCAAGTAAAATATAATATGCAAATGTTTAAAGTTAAAAAACACTTCTTTTATAATAGGAAATTGTTACAAATTTAGTTAAAATATACAATAAATATTTCTTAAACTATCTACTTAGTATAAAAATTTTTTCTTAAACTATCTACTTAGTTTGAAAAACACTCATAAATATTTGACCCATGTATGAAGTTTATATTTTCTATATTTTCAAAATAAATATTTCAAATTTAATAATTCTACAATTTAAATAATTTTCAAATATTTTCAAAAGTTATACTGTATAAAAAATGAAGTTTTAAGAGATACTTAACAAAATCACTTTGTCAAACGAAACTTTTAAAAACCTTATCAGAAATCACTGCTGCAAAATTAAATTAAAATCAATGTTTATCAAATGCTGTTTGTAAAAAATAAAATTGAAAATTCTTTATATAAATAAAAAATTCATGCAAAGATTTAAGCGAAATATACTTGATATATTATGAAGTGTAATGTTTTACAAATCTGCATAAAACATGCAGTTAAACACTTAAATGAACTTTTATTTTAAGCGCATTATATTTGAAATTTCATGCTGCAAAATATTTCCCCTGCATTCTTTTTATTGCAATTAACTGACACCTTTTTTCTTTTTCTAAAAATGCAGCTTAGTTCGTAATTACTTTAACGTCAAAACGGAACAAATTTTCATCAGTTCGAGTTTCTAACTTTAACTTATTTAACGTTGAAATATATTTAAACTTTTATTAGCAGGTTGTAATCTAATTTTTTGAAGTTGTTTCCACCATATATGATGGAGAAAAGGGAGATAAAAAATAAATGAAGTTCACTTCATCTTGATTCGCACCACTTCTCTTGAAGTTTAATGGAATCATGGGAAATTTGGCGCAAGTCTTGGCGCAATTTCATGCATTATCAACTCTTTCTGGATGAAACGTAATCCAATTCAATTTTAGAGATGGCGCATCACTGAATTTCCCATCGCGCCAAGGTAGCGAGGGTGCTTAGGTTTCTTCTTAGAAACGAAAGTGGAAAAATTCTTATTTATTTATTGATTAAAAAAGCTCAGCTTGGCATTAAAGTTCTAACTTAAGCCCTATCGGTACAGATGACCGAGATGAAATCGTTTCATTAAATGATAGTATTTTGTAATAAAAATAAATACATTTTAATTTCGGAAAGCTCATTTGCAAAGTTTTATTTAAATTTTTAATTTATAAGCGTGGCAATTTAACCCGCATTTTCACTTCGAAATACTTAATGTGACTAATGAAATGTTTCAAAAAGGACTTGAAATGAGCAAAGCAAACGAAATGTATTTTTCTCTATGGATATATGATAAAAAATATCGAAATTTTAATGGAAACTATTGGCAATTATATATACTTTTTCAGTTAAAGGTTTTGGAAGCCTCTGGTATGACACGGGCACAAATGATAATTAAACTTACTCTATTTACAATAATGACTATTGACTTGGGCTGGTTTTAAAATTTTCTTTTTTGTACGTCCAATTACCTTCAATAAGTGAAACTATTTTTTTTAGTCCAAAGGGGCTTTGTCGGTGAAGGACTATTGTTTCCGCTTTGCGATTTTGCGTCTGTTCACTCTGAATGCACGATTTACTTTTCAAATTGTTGCCACTAAATATTATCGCCCTGTATTATATTTAAAGAAATTAAATAATGAAGAATCTGCATAAATGTATATATGTTTCTCACATTGTGATAAAACGAAGGTACCTGGAGCCATCCAGTTTTGAATGACATAATCCTACTGCGAATATGAGCATCTGGAAGACCAAATTCGAAATTTGGAATTTGTTTTATTATCGATTTCATATTTTGTAAAACTTTAACAAATTTTTGATTAACAAACTCAACGATTTCAAAGGAAGCAATGGCAACGTTGTACAGAAAAAAAAAACACTTTTTATCTCCAGCGCGTGAGACTGTGTATCGGAAATTCTAAAGATATGCTCAATTTAAAATTATTTTACGATATTGCTCTTGAACTGAATTTTATGGTTTAAATGCGAAGAACATGATATTTAATAAATAAATGTAACACACAAAATGTTAAAAAACGCCCCTTTGGACCTAATTTAAAATCTGAAACATTTCAGATTTTTTTATTAAAAAAATTATCATTTTATTATGTTCATGTACACCGAATAAATGCATAATTGCCGAAACATACGAGAATACAGCTCGTATATCAGCTGTATTCTCTGGATGTGTAATAAGTATTTTATTTGAAACAATACTAAACAAGTTGTAATGCATTTAATATAAAAATTATATATATATATATAATTATACAGTGGTGGATTAGGGAGTTGTGGCTTCCGCAGGGCTGTTGTGAATCATTGCTCGCAGCTGTTCAATACTTTTTTTTTTCAAAGGAGGGCATTGCCCGTATCAACATTTACATGTCGAATGACGAGTGCGATGAGAAAGACCGCGTGACCTTTGAGACAGAACTTGAGTCCGTTTCAAGAGAGTGAAACACTCTACCTTGCGAGCAGCCATACAGCCTCCCCAGCATCTCTATGCTAATGAAGGCGTACGACTCTGTTGCCGTATTGTGAGTGTCGGTGAGCTGTGCTAAGCTCCGTTCATTGGGGGGAGGGTAGTTGGGCCCGTGGAACACTTGTAAAGCAAGAGGACGCAGACAGTCAGAGAGCGACATAGTTCGTCAGTTTTTCCCCAGGTGGACGGATGGAGGTGTGCATGAGCCTGTCACGTCCGAAAGGTTATTGTTGGGGGCCTACGGACTGTGGTGATTTATTGTTCGTAGCTATTCAACGCATTTTTGTTTATAGTTGAGGGCTTTGCTCGTGGCAGCATAAATCGGTTTAACCGGAAATGAGATGCAAGAGAGCGCGTGGTCTTGGGGACAGAATTTAGAATGCGTTTCATGGGAGTGAACACTTTAACTCATCACAAAAGAGTTCTTCGGTGACTAATTCAAGTAGCGTAACTCTTTCGAATTTGTGAGCGTTGGCTGGCCTCGTAGGGCCGCCATAGAAAGTTATTGAAAAATATGGTCATACTGTAGAGACATTAGCTATTTTTTAAGCAGGAGATATTGAAAAATGAGCAATGCCCTCGCTGGGATTCGAACCACGAACCTCTCGAATACGCTTCAGATCCCATTACATCTGACCATTACACCACAAATTCACGCTAAGAAGGCGGGAGAAATACCTTATATACTCCCCCTTTTAAAGGGCGACTGGGGATTAGGGGACCCAATAGCCAAATCCTGGTGATGGAGAAGCATCATCCACCACCTTTTTTTAGTTCAGGAGCTACTGTAGAGGTATTAGTTTATTTCGAAACAGGAGAGATAAAAAATGAGCAATGCCTTCGCCCGGACTCGAACCCAGCCGAACGGACTTCCGAACCGGGACTTGAACGGGACTCTGGAATACATGCCGAGTGTTACACCAAGAAGGCATGCTAAGAAGGAGAGAGAAATACCTTATAGTATGTTCTTTTACAGACTGAAGAACAGTACTCAACAGAATCACCTAGTCACGCTTTGCTCCTTTTTAATGGGTTATTAGCGAACGTTTTCTCAATAATTATCAATGCTGCTGCGCCATTGCTTTTGTAAGCATTTTCAAAAAATCTTTTCTGTATGTTTCCCATCGTAAACAGTATTTTTCTTAATATTCTCCTTTTAAAGAATTCTACGTTAAAATCACATCTCTAGTCTCGTAGTTTCACGATTATTACAATTACGCAGTCAAACCCGTTACTACCGCAGATAGCTGCAGTACCATCCTGGTTAAACATCCTGGTTAATCCTGACGTAAACTCGGGCACATGACTTTCATTGAAACAAAAAAAAACGAGTTTATATTTTAGTATACAATTTAACAATTACATTTCGTAATGCACAGGAATATGCTTTATTCATATAAAAAATATAGCCTTACTCTGACACACAGTGCATATTCTAAATCGTATTTTAATGGATAAGTACTCAGAAGAGTATTTTCACTGACAAAATTGGCAGCAAAACGTTAAATGAACTAATGTGCTGAAATATTTGTGCTTACATGATATGTTTATGTCTGATGGACCTATTAAAGTTATAATTTTGCGAACAGTTTTGTGTATACGCGAGTTAAAGTAAGCGACTAAAGCGTTTCATTGAAAATGATGAAATATATATGATAGTCTCCAGGTAAAAATTGACTGGGTAAAATGTGATGCTCGCATGTGTGGAACATGTATCGCATATCATTTAAAGGTTAAAGTGAAGCTTGTAATAAAAAAAAATAATTTGTTGGCTCTGTTATGTAGCTCTAACTGTTCTCTGTACTGGTTTAACAGACGATTAAACAGTACAGAGTAAACACTTTTTCTATCATATATTCACATTGTTATTAGGTTTTCAAGTTGTATCTCAAAATTTCAACTTGCTATCGAGCCTTTGAAATGACGTTCAGAACTCATTGACTGTGGAAATGAAAGGCTTACAATATTTGTCTCTGAATGCATTTTCCTTACTGTCTACGAAAGGGAATTTACTTTTGATACAACCAAAGATTTATTTTAACTTTAAAAATGAAGCCTACTTTACTATATTTAACATATAAAAGCTCGGTAACAAGTTGAAATTTTAAGACATAACTTGAGAAACAATGTGAATATATGATAGAAAAAGTGTTTCCTCTGTACTGGTTAATCGTCTGTTAAAACAAATGCCAAATCTGTTCTCAATCTTGAGTGATCTTGCAGCCTTAGTCTGAGAAAGTATTTGATTGATTTCATGACACAAGCAGCAAGATTGATGATGATGATGATACAATACATGGAGGAGAAAAACCTAAAAGTAAGGAAACAATACATGTTGAAATGAAAACTTGATTTCTTATGAAAACTAGCCATTCACAGTTAAGTGGATACTAACTAGTGAAATCAAATATCAATTATTTAATTGTTTGTAAAATTTGAATTTAAAATTTTTCTTGTTTCGAATGACATTTTGAAAGAAATATCGGCTCGGCTATATTTTATGGAATCCCATTAATTTGATCCAACACACCATTCCAATCTATTAAACGCATAATACAAAGTACAGTTAGAGACATATGTTCAGTATTTCAGCTTTAGTCTGGTTGAAATTAATGGTTTGAGGTTTAGTACTTATACAATTCAAACTGGCGAACATCCTTTTAATGGCAATACTTATACGAACAATGAAATGTATCCACAATTTTACACGAATCTCCATGTTTTTTATCTCCTTTGAGTAATTATTAAGACAGATAAAGTATGAGATATACAACCTAGAATAATTTTGTGACATCTTTAAGAAAGCATATATACGTGCAACTTGAAATATGTCCATGAGATAAAGACGATATATTAAAAGCACACTAATTCAAATGCAAAATAACAAGAACAGTTTGCCATTAAAATCAATAAAATACCTCTTTCTCATGTCAAATTTAGAAAATTTAGGCTTTCTCAGCGAAACCCCTGCCGATCAAAGGGTTAAAAGTGCTAATATGCACGTTTTAGTATACAAAGGAAACTTTGTTGCATTGTATTGGAATAAAATCAATGTTATCATTTTCTAGGTCTTAGAAAAAAAAAATTATAAAAACTTCCACCCACCTTTTCGAAACCAGTTTTTCAAGCGCCTTTTGGGACTCTATCCTAACTTGACCAGAAGGCAAAAAAGAATTGACTTGCCTATAACCTCATTATTATATAAATAAACTTGAAGTATTTTATAGCAAAAAATACTAACCAGTAAAAATTTAAATATGCTATAAATAAGATGTTTTGTATAACAAGTAAATTAAACTGCTTTTTCTATGAAGGCATTTCTCTTTTTCGATGTAGTAGCAATATGTTCTACAGCAATAAAGATATCTCTTTTTGTTCACAAACCAATCGTTCAATATTTTAAATATTCTTCACCTGGGAATGAACATATTTTACCGTAACGACTTTATATTTTATGGTTTTGGTTATATTTATTTACATTAAGCATATTCCAAGCTAACACAGAACCATAAGCTATCATAAGCCTATTCGGGACCAAGAGGTTAAGTCAACTGAAAATGGTATTTTAACCTGGGTTTATGACTAGGCGATCGGGCTCGCTGCATGTTTGGTTTTCTTGGTCCTCCCCATATATAATGTAAGCATGAGTCAGTTTGTTAGAAAATTCACCACGAAAGCATCCCTCCCCTTAGGTAATAACCCTCGTGTGCTCTACTGTATTCAAATAAACTAACCTAATCTCATGCTATCAATTTATCAGTTGTTACATATGATTGTGATTACACTAATTCTCGATTTTCCATGTTAATTCGCTGTTATACACGGACAACTGAAAAATGCAGATAAAGAAAATATAAATTTATGTAATTCTGATGAATGTATACGTATCGAAAACCATGAACCCTTTATAGGTTTTAATAATTTGCAAATATAATATGTTTTTAACTAAAGGTACAACTAAAATAATTACACAGTTTGAATATGCATAAAGTTATTCTTTTGGGAAAAAACGTGGTTTTCAATTTTATTCTATTTATTTTTACTTCTTTGTACGAATTAAAGGAAGTATTGTAATCATGAAAAATTCCAGGTACCGTACTTCATCGAAAATATTCATTTTGACCTTTATGAAATACAATTTAACTATGTTTTTGCGTGATATGTCTACGTGAGGACAGAATAAAGGACTCTTTTTCCCCAAACGAATCATAAAACTGATTTAAAATTGATTCAGAACAGATTTTTTCTTGGCGTCTGCACCTGCGTACGTATGTATGAGTGTATTTCGCGTAACTTAAAACCGATTAGACTTAGAAAGTTGAAAATTTGTACGTAAGACTGCTATAGCATGCAGTTGGGCACATCCCTTTTTGGGGGCAATCGGCCTCACCAAAAGCATATAAATATATATATATCTACTCTGTTACTCGGCTCTGTGAGCTCAGTTTCTTTTTTCTTATATGTTGGTAAATTATGCATTTTTTGCTTCAAAAATAATTGAATTATGTTGTTCTTATCTTCCGGTTAAGGTTTTTATGCCTTTAGTTAACCAGAATGCAATAGTTGTAGAGTTATCAATAATTGACAAGTTGCTTAATTGCGGCTAAGCCTAATTTTTTACCATAGCAGCCATGTTTGTTTACATTTGAAACTGAGCAGAATAGTGGATCTGTTGCCAATCTAGAGAAACTCTGCTTCGCAACAACAAAGATAACGTTTTCTTTTATCATTGCGAATTCAGTCATGATTAATCCATCTTGAAATTATTATTTAAGTTATTAAATTACCTCAAATATTGACTCAGCATAGCGTCCGAACACCTTCCGTGTCTTTTTGTTGTGTGATACCAAAAATAAACTTTGAGTTTTGTGTACCGAAGAATCAGCCTTCTTTTACGCTGGCCGAATTGCTTGTTTTTGCGTAGAAACGCTAATTTTAGCTGCAAAAATTATTCTTTAAATTGTTTTAACTCTATTTGTATTTTATATTTTTCTATATTTTAAAATTCTTAATAAAGATATTTTGAGTTTTTATGTATTTTTGCCTTGTCGCGAAGTGAGAATGAATTATTTGAATGAGAAATATATCTTTAATGAAATTCGAGGAAATAAGATGAAATGAAATGCAGCAAAAAATGCGTATAATTTAATACTCCGTACAAAGAAGTCATGTGGTGTACACATCAGATTTTGCTCAAGGTGGAGACGTGAAAAATGAGCAATGCTCTCACCGGAACATGAACCTGGATCTTTCGAATAAGAGTATGTTTTCAATTACACCATGAGGGCATGAGGAGAGGGGGGAGAAAATATATTAGGCAAGAAATTTACTTGGAGTAGTAGATTCTAAAACAAAATAGCAGCTACTTTTATTATTGTACGTCAAAGAATTCTTTAAGAATTAAGATAACAGTGCTTCTAGGAGCACTAAACTCTTTTCTCCCTCCCCTGTTTTATTAATTGATTTTTTTAATGCCACTTTTATTGAGTTATCAGATGTCTTCATTTAAATCATAACTTTTTAGAATGTGATAAAATATACATTTCGTGAAGCATTAAACTTATTTCTTTTTAACGGATTTAACCAGGCTGCAAATGGAATTATTCTCAATATTAATATAAATGAAGCTAAAATATGTATTTAATAAATTCACGGTTCAAAATAATTATTTTAAGTAGGTTCCTTAAATCAAACATATTTTTATAAGCAATAAAATGTGAATTTCATTAATATTTGAGCTTTTAAGTAAAAGTGTCATGCTATTTGCCTTCAGCAAAATAAAATCCAATTCTATTTATGAAAGAGATTAGAACTGTTGTAATTAAATAGATGCATGAAAATAAATTGAGGAAATGAATAATGACTTCCGAATAAAAATATGACACATATTTACTTCCTTTTATATTATTGCATTATTTCCTTAACCAAAAATATTTCTCAATGAAGAATGTAACTTCCGTGAATGAATTCTACGAATTTTCATTATACTTCAGCAGACAATTTTTCTGGTTCCCCAAAATAGCTTTCTAATTGGATTCTCAAATTAATTCTATATGCGAAATCTGTGGAAATTACAATCGGGTATTTTTAGCAAATTCTATGTATAATGAGTGTTATTGAAAAATATCTGCAATTACCAGCAAATTTTGTTACATGTATCTTTCTTTCTTTTTCATTTTTTTAGATTTAATTGAAAGAATTCCTGAAATTTCAAACTTAAAAAAAAAAGAATCATAATATTCTTTGCATTTTATGACACTCCAAATCTTTTTATGTAGGATTTTTTATACTAAGCATTAAGACAAGAGAAATATGCTCAAATTAGAAAAGCCTGCATTTATCTATTCTGCTACTAGAGCAACTGCTTAAATTCTGAAGTTTTTTGACGATATATTTATTAGTAATTATTTTCAAACATTTTGTCGTTGTAGTTGGGACTTATCTCACTTGGTTGACAGTAATATCAGAATAAGCCCATGGAATTCATTCTGGCAAGGAGTGCAAGATTGCGCTCTCATTGGCCATTGATGGCCTTGAGCACCATACATTGTATGGCCAACATTGTATGGCTTAAGGCCATACATTGTATGGCATTGTATTGACCATACATTTGTATGGCCTTGAGCACCATACAAGTGACAGCACAACTTCGATCATTTCCGCCTCCCCCCCCAGTTTTGAAGAAGCGCACACTGTGGAAACGGGTCCAAGAGTTTACAACGCTTTTCCCCTACCAACAACCTCTCGAGAGGACTTTCGGCTCGCCGTATATTTAGAGTGCCTCCATACCACACGGAAACTATACATTTGCAAATATCTATCCCTCTTTCAGGATTTGAACCCGGGCCCTTCGGTACGGCAGTCAGAGTTATCCCAGTTGGGCGGCTCAAGGTTTCTTAATGCAATTTTTTAAATTCTAAATTTTACACAAAATAATCCTCTTGTTTATAAAGAGTCTGTTATTAAAACTTCAATAAAACACAATAAAACGCATTTAAATTTTACAACTTCCTACATTCTGACAACTGTGATATTCTCAGAACAATACGGCTTAATAAATGGATTAAGGAATTATATGGCTAGCTCGTTGTATGCCCGTATTCGTTCCATTCTTCTTACACTGAAAGAATTGTTATGGCTCTTTTTTCATTTGCAGTGAAGTTACATCCGGATTAAATCGAAAAGATGGTAGGTGTGACTATACCTAATTTACCTGAATTACATAATAACTTAGCGTTTCCTACAATACCTTAAATCATCTCAGCAGACGTGTATTAGCATATATTCGAGTAAAGCCAAAACGTAAAACCTATTTCAATAACTTAATAAGATGCAGTTTGCTGAATTTTGCAATTTATTACCCTATCAACAAATTGTAATTTATTAAATATTGTACTGCAAATTTCACGGAAAAGAGAAATGTTCTGTTAGCAGGTATACTTCGATTTAATTTAGTTCAACTCACACTGCCCTATGTCTAAGACATATCTAAAGTATTAACCATTAAATTAATTGTTAACCGGTGCCAATAGATGTAACAATTTCATCAGCTTTTTCCTCCGAGACCAAGTTCCAGAACAAGCGGCAGAAGATTACAGGGAATGGGCGTCTCAGGAAGGATTTCAAGCGCATGCATAATATATATTTAACTGGTAGCTGATTATTACAATATGTTTAAACTTTTCATTATGTTTTTCTTCGCAGCGTGAAAGAACATTTCTTATTTTTCTACCGTAAAATTCCATAATGTCTACCATAAATCTCGAAGAACTTTTTCCATACTGAACTGGCTTACCAGAGGCCGAGCGGTAAAGTCGCTGAACACTGGTAGTTCGGGCTGAGGTTCAAATCCCGCAAACGGGCTAGTTGCTTGGGCGTTTTCGTCGTTTTCCAGATATATGCGAGCCAGTTTCCCTTAAAAAACATTCATTTTCCTTAGGGAGAGTAATTACATAATGAATAAATGGATGAAACCATACTGAAGAAAGATGAATTATGTGCTTTATTTAATGTATGTAATTTAGAATATAAGATGTTTACGAAAATGGCATTATTGCAGCAAAGGTAACGGGAGAAAGGACCTCACATGCAATGTTTTATTCATTAAATGTAATAATACACTAACATAAGTAGTTATGCCAAATGGGAGTAAAATTGAAGAAATTTCCAGATATGTTTGTGTAACATTTTGAAAAAATTCGTTGAAACTGAAAACAACGTTTCTTGATCTTGCAAACTGTAACAATGCGTTATTAATTTGGTTACTTGAATACGACAAAGCGCAAGATCAGGAGAGAAATGCTTATGGAAGAATTCTTGGGGGAAACTGACCCATATTCACGATACACTTGAATAAATGAAATACCCATATCGCAAGACCTTTCGCCAAGAACTTAACTTGGGTAGAATAAACAGTGTTTATCCACCTTAGCCACTCGGTTGCTGGCGGAAACGTTCTCAAATTTACGTTCCATGTAGATAAATCATATGTCCATATCGTAACTTCATATCGTAATTGTTTGTTTGCATGGAAACTAGATGGATATTCTTACAATGAATAAAATATGAGTAAACACTTTAACGTCAGAAACAGATAAAATACTTTAAGGATAATTTAAAAGTAACATAAGCATTCTGGTGCGGTCAATAATTACGGGTTAAAAGGACGAAATAAAGATTAAATTGCTAAGAATATAAATCTGTTTTCCTGGACTAGATATTGTTTTCATAAAAAATTATCAAATGGCAAAATAAAAGTCAAATATTATTTATTCCCTTCGTTTGTCGGTTCCTAATCTTATTCTTCTCGAGCGCAAAGCAGGTGATGCTGTAATTTGCGCTGTTTTTCTCTCTCTCTATTGTTCTACCTTTAAATTTAATTGAGCCGATCATGTGGCGAAACAAGAAACGGAAGCAAAGTTAACACGTAAATTGATGAAAAAGGAAAAAAAATTGAAAAACTAAAAGAGTGAGTCTAGTGGACAGTAATGAAAGTTAAAAAAAAAAGTATGAAGCGGAGAATCACGGACGAATAACATGTGTCGTGAAGGTTTCCCGGTAATACAGTTTTCTAACAGGAAACGTCTTTTTTAAAGAAAATAAGGATAGAAAAAGAAAAGAAAATGTCTGCTTGG
This sequence comes from Stegodyphus mimosarum, assembly GCA_000611955.2. Lineage (NCBI taxonomy): Eukaryota > Metazoa > Arthropoda > Arachnida > Araneae > Eresidae > Stegodyphus > Stegodyphus mimosarum. The sequence goes on along the minus strand of KK118582.1, from coordinate 1,525,433 downwards.
AAACTCTAATTACAATGTAAAGAAAATAGGGTGGAGAAAAAAGTTATTGTTTCTTAGGTTACACATTACGACGCGAAACGAGTGGCAGTTTTTAAAACAAGAGCGACAAACGTTAGAAGGTTTGGCCACTAGATGGCGATACCTTACATGATTACGGATGCCACTCGTAACGGAGTAAAAAGGAAAGTATTCGAGAGAGAGTTTGAGCTGATGGGAAAGTGTAGGGGAAGAGGAAAAAAAGATTATGTATTTTTTCCTCATTTTTTTTTCTCTTTCTTTCCTCTCCCTCCCCTCTCTCAGATAAAGCGTTGATGCGGAATAATTACGAAAGCAGAATTAAGTTCAAGTGGAATTTATTTTTATACACTCTTTATACGAAGAAGATATTAGCACAGGTATTTCGTCGTACTCAACAAATTTTCAGACATTGTACGTGCAAACTCTCTTCTATAGAAAAACTTTAAGCAATGTTTTCTAGGCACAAAAAAGACACAAAACTAAATGAAATAATAAAATAATAGTAATCCCTCTTTTCCAGACGCATAAAAAATGCACGCTTCGTTCATTTTTTCTGCTGGTTAGACCACTTCAGAATATTTTTTATTGGCCGCAATATATATTTCATATCTTAAACATCATTTAAATATATATATCATTATGCTTTTTATATTGCACCTAAGTATTCAGTAGTCAAAAACAGAAAATAAAATAAAATAAAATAAAAAACTAGAGCTTTCAGCGTTTATATTCCGTCCAAACGGGCGTTTCTTTCATTTACAGACACATACATGTTTCGAGTGCATATGGGCTAACGCCACGTTTTTTGCTAAAAATATTTAAAAGCAGCATATCTTTAGAATTTCCGATAGATAGTCTCGCGCTCTGGAGATAAAAATATTTTATCTCGCATAATGTCTTGCCATTGTCCGCTTTGAAATGGTTATCTCAGTTCATCATATGAATGCTCAGTTTTCTTACTAAAATGGTTTTACAAAACTTTTATTCCGTACGGTGTTGCCACTGGTCGCTTCGAAACTTTTGAGGTTTTTGTTGTATTAGTGCCTTTTCACGGCATCAATGTTATATTAGTGCCTTTGAAGAACAACAAATATAAACTTGAAATTTTAGTGGTTAGCACATTAAAATAATCAGTTAAAGTGAGTTGTGTTTAATGATTTAAATATCCGAACAACCCAATGAATACTGGTGTTGCTGTCATATATAGTTTACCAGTAAATAAAATAAAACATCATACCAGATTTATAAATGAAACAGACTTTTATTTTACTAATAAAATTAATTTAAATTAAGGCTCCCGGGTGTTAAAAAATATTGTACAATTAACATATCAAGCCATAGAGTGTTTTCATTCAAAAATATAATTCATAACATACTGCTTTTAGAATAACTTGTCTTCATTCTAAATCATAATTCATAACATATTGCTATTAGATTAACCGGACATGATATTATTAAAATAGAAGAAGGCAAATAACGAATTTGAACCAAGTATTTTAACACATTAATTTATTTAAAAAATCAATTTTTTAAAATTAGTTATTTAACAATTTCCCAACAATCATTTACTTAAGCTCCTATCAAGCTATCATCCAAAATTCGTTACCTTTAACTTTCTGCTTCCTCCTGGACTTCCACCAAAAACCCGTAGGACTTGTAACGCACAGATGTTTAGAAAAAATACCATTATCACTCCAGAGTTCACACCGGAAAATGTAGTTATGTACTATAGAAAAGTTATACTTTATTTTTGCATACTTTTTTAATCTATATTAATGTTTAAATATTAGGAAAAACTTATACGATATTTTAATTTTCAGCAGTTCAAGTATTGTTTTTATAATTTTAGATTATAAGTGATAATCAATTGAAAATGTTTCTTAATTGTTGAAAACTGAATCACTTGAAACATAGAAAATATTCTTCTGTCTTCCGAGTCACACAGTTTTCAAAAACTAAGGACAGACATTACCGTAAATAAAGAGGTTTCAGAATTAAATTTATATAACATTCGAAAGGTAGCTACATTCATCAATCATATTGAGGTAAGTTACTCGATAGCTGTCTGTCTAGGGACTTCCATACAAAAGCATTTAAAGGAAATCCCACGCACATTCGCACATTTAAGGGAATTCTACACACATTCCCAAATTTAAGAGAATCCCACACACAATTTAATGGAATCCCACAGACTCATAAAAGTATTTAAGGAAAATATCTCTCATTCATTATACACATAGAGAGGAAAGCTCATAAAAATCAGTATGAATCCATTAGGAAAGAAATTTGTTCCATCCTTTTTCTTTCAAAATAACCGTTATTATTTCTTCAAATTTTCATCATTCAGTGCACTTATATAGTAAGTAATATTTGTACAGGAGCGTAGCACTTAAGAACTCTGAACCAGATGTATAGTGAGATATGAGAGATTTAACTTTTTATGAGTATATGCACCAAAAATTCTGCTATTAGCAAATGCAGCAAAAAACACCGAGGATGACATATAATCCTATGCACTAAGTATGCTAATTGTATCCGACTAGATTAAGGCAAAGCACTCGAGGGCTATCTGCCTAAGGGATGCCTTCGTGGAAGACTTTCTACGGGAAACGGGTTCGTATACACGTTACACATGAGTAAAACCACGCCAGCCCGTTAGCGGGATTTGGACCTCGGACCGAATTACCTGTGTTTACCGATTTTACCACTTTGCTGGTGGGCTTTTCGGTAGCTGAACTCACAGAAAGGAACTGTCAATATAAAACGTTTCACGCATTTATATGATACTGTATGACCTTGAAACTTCCTTACATACATTAGTGAGTTTGATATTGCGTAAAAAGAAAGAAAAACAAAAATACATAAATTAGAAAATTAAGCATATATATTTTTAAAATCTCAGGGAATTCAGTGGAAGGAAACATGTTTTCCGTTTCTCATTAATCAACTTGGTTTAAGGCTTCAAAGCACTTTTCCCTTGAAAAGTCCTGTTTGAAGCGTTAAAAAAGGAGATTAAATTTTTATTTTTTATTCTTTAGGTATTTCTTGTTTTTTATATATTATCGTCTTTGAAGTGAAATTTTTTATAACAATTTTGTAATTTTCTTTAATTTGTGTTTTATCAATTAATTTTTTTTAATTTGCGTTTTACAATTTATGATGGAATACGGAGAAAATAGAATGTATCTTCAAATATTTAGTACAGCATTTTATTCTTTTTTCGAGCCGATTTTTCAGAATTTGATTTATGCATATAATGTATGGCTTATGCAAACCTTTGTTAGTAAAACTCTATGCTTTTCGTAGAAAAATAACTTTAAATATTAAATTTAAATTGCATTTTGTCTGTTTTAGTTCAATAAATTTGCTTACCGTGAAAGTTTCTCACTGTCATTACTCGACATTTTATGCATGTTAAAAGAGACTTCAGTATGATTTATATTTCAGGTTATTATTTAGGATAGATATATTTTTATTTTAAATTATTTTTAAAATTTAGTGTTGCACTTTGTCAGTTATAAATGACACTGACAAATGAAATGAAAAACTTCTGTGATTCATTTTGTATTTATATTATAAATAGTTTTGATAAGGAAAACAAACATTGCCTAAAATTCAAAATTCATTATCTCTACGTTTTTCCTCACAGAAGTAAAAAATAAAATTGCAGATTTAATTTTAGTTTTATATCGTATTAAAATATAAGTTTTCAAAAGAAAATTCCTTACGAAGAACTTTAAATGTCTCAAAGCTCACTTCCTACTAAAAATTTAAAATGTGTTTTTTGGCTTATGTCACTTGTCTGACAGTAGCATTAGAACAAGCCCACGAAATTTATTGTGACAAAGGTAGCAAGACTGCCCCTGTCGTTGGGCAGCATACTGGTGGCAGTACGACTTTGTTCAGTTCCGTCCCCAATTTTGATGAAGAGTACCCCAGGAGGACGGGTCTGAGGGTCTTTAACCCCTCTTCTCCTACCACCAACCTCTCGAGAGGATTTTCGTCTCGGACATATTTAGAGAGCCCCGCTGCCGCACAGATTCTACACATTTACAAACATCCATGTCTTCTGCGGGATTCAAACCCGGTCCCTCCGGTATGGCAGTGACCGTCGCTAACCACTATCCTGGTAGAGAGGCATTTAAAATATAATAAGGAAAAAAAGCACATTAATAATGAAGTATTTTTCGGATAATACTCTTCCTTAGTTAATCAGAAGTCGGATAAGCAGGACAACTCTATAATATGCCCAAAGTGTTTGCATTCGGCCATTATGACTTTCCACTTGATAAGTGTTCATGAAAATTCAATGAAAATGCATGCATGAATTTTGACCTTTAGGAGCATAAATTTTCTTACATGTGTAAACTAAAGCTAGAAAATAACCATCTTCATAATGTTTATTTTCATAGAAATAATGTACACAATTTACCTAATGTGTGAGAAAGAGACAATGTTTTTTCATACCATTTATTTTCTTTAACCATTAGCATTCTTGGTGCTATTTCTCAATGTAAAATACGATATTTTAATATTTTCAGTGCTAGTTTCAAAGCAGAGAATATTGCCCAACAAAGATCTCATTACATCGAAATTCACCTTGAAGAATACCGTTTTTAAAACAATAATTAAAATGCAGCAAATGTTTTATTGGATTCGTTCAGTTGTTTCGTCAGCCCCTAACGAGGATGAATTGTAACAAATGTGCAAGATTTTTGCGTTTTTGTTTCATTAAGAAAGCTTTCGACAGTTTTCTAAAAGCACTAACGAGGCTTCTAGATACGCACTTGCGAGAAATACAAGTAATTGAAAATAAAATAGTGTATCATCTTCACCTTTCAAGATTTGTAATTAGAGCTGCAAGTTTCTTCCGTTTGAGAAATCGTAATTATGCTTATTTTAACTTATGTAAAATGAAGGAAAATATAATTACGGTACTTGCGATCCACGCTTTGATGTCTTGTACTTTGTTCTTCTGTTGTTATTAATACCGAATTTACGTTTTTAAATTACGTATTATCTTTCGTCATTTTGTCGACAAGGGTTTGAGAGGAAGAGAAATCAAAAACATAAAACCTGGAATGTTTAATATTTACATTCGCTTACGAAGAATATAAAAGATAATATAGAATGAATGTTGTTGGAAATTATGAATACTGAAAACCTTAGTCAGGAATTTATTACATTGCTATTTTACTTTTATTATTGTCCATTTGTAACCACTCCGCCATTAATTTTATGAAACATCTTTTATTAAGCATTCGTCTTCATTAGGGAAGGGGTATCACAGTAAAGTTTATTTTGCAAAAATTTTTCTTACACCACTTCGCGTGTTAATATTTCAAGAACAATAACATTTCAAGAATTTAAAAAATAATATTTAAAGAACTTGAGAAATTTAACGTAGACGCAAACAATAATTCACCTCTTAATTACTCTTTAATCATTAAAATACGGCTGGTGAAGAAAACCATCCAAAGCGTATGGATCACCTCGCCTTTGAATCTTAAAGTTAGCAAACTGGTAGGAATATTTATTAGGAATTTTTTCTATGTGGAACGTAAATGCGAATTATTTTTCTTTGGAAAAGTTGCTATGAATGCATGTCTTCTAAAAAGGAAAATTATCTTACTCAGCGTCGAAAAACGCCATGAATACTTCAAGGCTAGTAAAGCATTTGAACTAAACGACAGCCGAAACTACAATTTCGGAATTCCGCAGAAGTATAAAAATTGTCGTATTTCATTATAATTGGATAAATCTCTATTAAGGTGGTTTTATATGCGTGAAAATAAAGATTGGGATTAATATGTCATAATTTTAATGCGTAGGCGGAATCCGATACCTTGAATAACTTGCAGTCTTAGATGGCTGAGTGGAAAGATGGAAAGATGACGCTAACACAAATGAATTTTGAAGAAGTCCCAATCTTTATTTTCACGCATATGAAACCACCTTAATAGAGATTTATCCAATCATAATGATATATATACATATATGTGTGTGTGTGTAGTAGCATTTTAGGTGCGTAGGAGGAATCCGATACTATAACAGCGTTCGATAGTCGAGTGGAAAGGCAGGAGGAAGATGTTGACATAAACTAAGTTCAGCTAATTACCATCTTTATTTCTGGGCACATTAGGATCATTCTTCGTAGAGAATATACTTTTTGATCATAAACAATTGCAATAAATTGGATATTGTTCGGAGAACAGCCTTGACGCCAAAAAGGGAGAAAAAGCTTACTGTGGTATGGCAGGCAATCGTTGTCATTCGATGACGTACTTCCTCTAGGCAGACAGCCGTATTATCTTTCCCTTGCTAAGGGATTATCTGTAGTATTACTTGTTATCTTTAGTATTTATTATTGTAGTATAGTAATTAAAGGGAGAAACAGCTTATTGTGATATGGCAGGCAATGGATATCATTCGATGACGTACTTCCTCTAGGTAGACAGTCGTAATACTTTTCTCTTGCTAAGGGATTATCTGCAGTATTACTTATTATCTGTAGTATTTATTATTAGTATTTATTACTGTAGTATTTATGATTGTAGTGTTTATTCTGTAGTATTTGATTATCTGTTGTATTTACTTCCGTTGGCATGATGAAATGTCGCCCAAACCCTTAAAGAAGCCAAGTTGCCGCAACCAAGGCTGTTCTCCGAACAATATCCAATAAATTCTCATATGCACAGGTAAAAGGGAGCGACGTCAAGTATAGCAGTGGGGAGATTTTCGGCAGTGGCAGAAGCTGGAAAAGGAATGACGTAATTACTTGTGGGCGGCTATTTAACTTAGTAGACTTAGAAAGTATTCGAAGCTGTGGTTGGTTAATTTTAGTTTTAGTTACTTTTTCAAGAACCGTTATGTAACATGGAAAGATCTCGAATTTAGGAGAACAGATGAATTTAAAGTGAAGAACATCAAATCTGGAATAGTTAATTATGAAGTCACCAATTATTCTTAAAGCAGCCATCGTATTTTGTTATATCTCACATATAAAACACATATTATTCAGATTATTACATACATATTATTCAGATTGTTATATGTTTAAAGGGAAAACTTGGAAAACAAAACTCAAATAAATGTAAATTAAACAAAAATAAAAAAAAGAAATAAAAAAATCTGTAAGGGTCCAGATTTTAATGATCGCCAAAAGAATTTGTTAAACTCTCTCTAAGCGCGCAGTCCACCAGGCTGTAGCTGCACTCATTTCTGCTAAACCATTTTTTCTAGCTTTATTTTTAAGCATAATTTTCTTCGCACTTACGTCATATACAATTCAACAGAAAATTTATAAAAATTTTAAAAGCAATAATGGCAGCATATGTTTAGAATTGACGGTACAATGTTAAGTGTTGACATACAGTTTTCTATCCATTTTTTCCATTTTTTTCTCAGTTCATCATATCAGTTTTCATGGCAAGAATTCTTGCAAGATTTTTTTTGTCTGTGTTTTTATTATTAACGGTTTGTGCGTTAACTTTATTAAATGTCACTTACTCCCCATCAAATTCAATTCAAAAATAAAATCACAAAATATTTAAAAACAGCATATATTTAGAATTTTCGATAGACGGTCTCGCTCACTAGAGATAAAAACTTTTATTCATTACAGAATTACTTGCTACCAGATCTTTGAGTCTGTTAGTCAAAAATTCATTCAAGTTATACAAAATATTACACATAAAATTTAAAATTCAAAGTTCGGACTTCCAGGTGTACATCATGTTCGTGTGGAGGAATACGGTTTTCAAAATCTGATATCCCTTGTTATGGTCATTTTTTCACAATGCTATTGACATACGCATACACATATAGATTCTTCATTATTAATTTCTTTAGAAACAATACTGTATACTAATATTTGATGGCAACAATTTGAAAAGTGATTCGCCGTTTATAGTGGACGGTGCAAATTCCATTTCAAGACTAAGAGTTCAATAGGGTTAATGCTCTTTTGGACTAATAATAATCATTAAATAATAAAAAATCATAAAAAATATGAACGCTTTCAAATTTTATATTACTCCCTTAGATCGTTTTTTTAACATTTTGTGGGTTACTCTTATTTATTAAATATCATGTTCTTCGCACTTAAACCATAAAATTTAGTTCAAGAGCAGTATCGTTAAATAATTTTAAATTGAGGCCTATCTTTAGAATTTCCGATACACAGTTTCACGTGCTGGAGATAAAAATGTTTTTCTTTTCCGTGAAGTGTTGCCATGACTCGCTTTGAAAACGTTGAGTTTCTTAATAAAAAACTCATAAATGCTTTACAAAATATAAAATGAAAAGCAAAACATATTCCAAATTTGGGCTTCCAGATGCCCATATTCGGGTGCAGACGTACGTTATTCAAAATTTGATGACTCTAGATACCGTGGTGTTATCACAATGCAAGAAACGTGCAGTATCACAATGCAAGTGGTGTTATCACAATGCAAATCTGCATACATTTATGCAGATTCTTCATTATTTAATTTCTTTAAATATAATACAGGGCTCTAATATTTGATATCAACAATTTAAAAAGTTATTCACCGTTTACCGTGAATCTACACAAAATGCTAAACGAAATTAATAGCCCTTCTGGGTTGATGCCGTTCGGGTTAATAGTAGTACATAATTATATATTTGTTATATATTAAATGATTAAGGAACAATGATTAATTATTTAAGCAAAGAATACAGTAGTACATACTTTGATAAACTAATAAAAGTAATATGTAAATGAATTGACGGATAGAATAAATAAATTTACCCACGTAAATGATACATTTAAATAAATTTTTCACATATCACAAGTTAAAATTTAAAAAAAACTTAAATGGAGGAACATATATGTTTCGTAAAAGATACAGATTTAAAAAAGGAAAAAAGCTAAATTTTTTTAAGTGAGATGTAGAAAGATTCGATTTCGTTTCAGAACAAAATGGTAGAAACACAAATTTTATTCTTATTGTAAAGATACGGAGCAAAAATAAAAAAGGTTAAGGTAAATTCCTCCTCTCATGAAATTATGCAGCTAGTATTTGATTAATTCTAATACTTTCATAAAAAATAGTAGAATCGTTGATAATGGAATAAAAATTCATACATTGAGGAATACTGCCGCAGATGCTTCCCTGATGAAAAACCAATTTGAATATGAAATTGATGGAAGATTGTAAAACAATGTTTTCATTTCGCTCCGATAATGGTTGTAATAAGTTACAAATGAATTGAAATTACAAAGTCAAATATGGCAACTGACAGTATTATTGAAACGCTTTGCAGCCCTCTATTTTTCCAAACAATTATTTCGAAGGCTTTGTTTCTGTTTTAGAAAGTTCTCACTGATTGATCTAATTTCAAATTGTTGGTGAGTAGTACTATTGATTTTAAAAGTAAAATTCGAACTATTGATTTTAAAAGTATTCGAAATCATGTAAATATTTTATGTCATAATTTCGGTGTTGTTTATTGATGTTTCGCATTCAAGTATTAATTTGAAATATAAATGTTGCAGAAAATGTATTTCCTACAATACATGTTGTTATAAATGAATTATAGGTGAATAGTTTAGAAACAGCTACAACAACAAATATAAGCCTAGAATAAATGCTAAAATGCTTTCAATATAATACTAGTTTTCTCATTTTAGGCAGCTGAGAGTAAAAATAATAAATGATTTATAAGTTCAAATAAAAGTACTTAAAAAATTTAAAATTTACAAAATTTTATTAGCAAATGTGTAATTTACTAGAAGTTTAAAAAAACAATCTGCTACATAAATAACAATTTTTGCATAAAAGTTTTACTAAGCCCTCAGGTGATAAAAAACATAAAAACTGAGTAGAAAGGCAGAGAGACATTTTATTTTCTATTCTAAAACCCAACAGTTTTTCAAAAGTTTAAATCTTTCGAAAACGTCACCTGTACGTCACCAGAAAATTGAAAATAGATACATATAACCAATGTAATTTATTTCCTACCTAGAATTATTTTTTACTTATTTATTAATGTTTATATAAACTAAGAAATGAGCTCAACACATCCACCATTACCAAGGCAGCAAGTATAATGTCTTAAAATTCAGAGATCTATCTAATTTACTGCTGAATTCTGTTCTAAGATAAACTTCCTTATATCTTATTATTCTCAAGTTTTTAGTGCAACTTTTCTTTCAGACTCCCTGTATATCATTATTCAAAATTTATTATATCAAGTTTCTTGTATTTAGTGAACTTTGTACTATTAGCAATATGTATGCGATAATAAATGTAGCGTATGTGATAATAAATTTAGTGTAATAATAATGAATGTAGTGTACTTCATAATGTGTTTTGAAATTATTGTACGTTGTGAACCGTACGAAATGTTTTGCTTCTCAGACTATTTTCCTGTGGACATTTTGCATTTACCTAGACAAAGTTCCTGGTCTTCTTCCACTAGCAATTACCTCTCCCTTTTTATGGGATATACATCTCAGAACGCTACAAAGTCAAGCCAGTACTTTGAGGAGTAAATTTATCTCCTTGAAAATGCCAACATAGGCAATCTAGTTAAAAACCTTAGCATCCGTGTCGAGTTTTCAAGATATTTTCTTAAACCTGAATAAGATGTACTTTTGTCTGATTGCCTTTGAGATAGATCTAATTTTATTCAAAATCTACGAAAAACCAAGTTTGCCCTTTTTCCTATTTAAGGAAGCAAAATTTCATTCATGCTTTTAAATCAACCTCTGAAGCTTTAAAATTATCTCACTTTCGTTTCTAACTAAAAACATTATAAACTATTTTCGCCCTTTTTCCAGCATGCTTTCGTGGTGTAATGGTAGCCCATTCGGCTCGCTGGATGTTCAGGTTCGAGTCCCGGCGAGGACATTTTTCATATATCCCGCTTCAAAATAACCTAATGATTCTATAACCTAAGAGTCTTATTTAGTTCAAGTAATTAACAGTTCATTATCTGATTCAGTGGTACTAAAAAAATGTCATTTCTAAACTTCCTGTACGCATTTTGCATCAACAATTAAGTATGCAGCTTTACACCCAACTGACATTCTGAGGCGTAATAAGGGTTAATAATGCGTATGGATCTTAAAAATTAGCCGGAGTGGAAAATCAAAACATTATGCTTAAGTAAAAACAGATTTTTATTTCTGAGTGCATAACAGCATCTTTCTTGATGGCAAATTTACGAATTGCATCAGATTCAAAACTTACTGCATTTGGGAACTGGCTAGACCATAGGGCAGTGAGTTAAAACGTACAAAATGCATTTATAATTTGTAAATAAATTGGTTCTGCAAAGAGAAGCATCTACCAAAGTAATATATTGTAAGCCTATTACTACATGTAACTTGTGACCAAGCCTCAGTCAGACTTTAAGCTACTTATCACGAAGTCTCAAAAGTAATGCTGAGACTTAAGAAGGGTTCAAATGGCCCTTTATTTTAAACCAAAATAGATGAACAAAAGGCACACCTAGTGTTTACAAATCAGCCAGCATTTGTGGCGATAACTCAAAGCAGAAATACAAATGTAAAACTAAATCTAGGTTTCTAGTAGACAAAGGCTACGCAGAGAAAATTACTAACGAAGTTGGCTCTAAGACTTTCATCGACGGGAAATTACTATCTGCAAGTATAACGCCCAGTCGAAAACAGGAACTCTTATCTTAGAAAAACAGTCCTAGTACTGTGGCCTTCAATGGCATAATATCCTCTGACTTCACAATCTCATACCTCCATTTAAATACATACTGGCTAATTTGCATTCTGGCGGGAGAAAGGAAAGACAGAAGTGACAGTAAAGATTCTTAACATAAAATAACTGGTTAAGCAGATTAAGTAAAACTTACAGGATACTGATTATTTTTATCACCATTTTCATAATTAGCCTCTATTTTCATAAGCTTGTAAGGTTTATCCTAAGTTTATTAACAGTTATTTTAAGTTTTGTAGCTTCCCTATCTTATTCTAATTTCAGCTTACAATTTCCTGCCAGAATGTAATTTCAGAAACGCAGTTAATGCAAATGAGAAAGAGTACTATTTAAGTCGATACTTCAGCGACTTCGACAGAGAGAGTCTGATTCCCTGACTAGCGCGCGTTTGCCTTTCGCTAATTTCTCTCTTAGTTACTGCGCTCGGCCACACCTTAGGCCCATGCTTGGCTTCCCCGATTTAATTAATACTTAGGGGCCAATTAATTAGATTTTTGATAGCTTCGGCTATATGCTTCAAATAGCTTAGTTAAGCTAGTTTAGTTTAAATTATTATTATTTTAAGTTCAAGCCCGAGTAGAGACTTTGTGTAAAGTTCCAAGTAGGAACTGATTGTAAATATACTGAAAAATAAAAGGTTGTAAACCCTCTTTAAGTCTTATGTGTTCTGTTCACACACTTAAGCGATTATTCGCTTGTCAGTGTTCGTGGGGTTCTAAGTTAGAACTTAAGAATTAAATAAGTAAAACCCCACAAGTTTACGTTCATTAAGATGATATTTATTATTATTAAAGAAATTAAGAAAGTGAAATATATTAAATTATCAGATAATATCTATCAAGTGGTCAAAACTGTCATGACCGAATAATACTGGTCATGATGCTCAGAAGGTTAATTACGTAAAACAATACAAAATGCAAAGGTTTATGATATTTCATCTAAGTATTATCCATTCGAATGATTTAGCAAATTCAAAAATGTATATTCATATTTGATGAATATTTAATGTTTAATTGGATTAATTGTCATACTTAGACTTTTAATTCTCCCCCCCCATTTTGACATGAAAATCATTAATTCTATTCTTTTCTTTTTTCTTTAGGTAAGTCTTAAAATTCTTCATTATAGGAAACACCATAATGTGGTAAGATTATTTATTATTTCTTTAAAATAAAATGTGTAAGTATTCCAGACGTTTTTACGTTTAATATAAAGCATTTCATTTTTTTAAAATTATTTTATGACTAAAAGAAACAGGTCGGTTATTAGTATTAAATATTTTTTATAACTACGATTTTAAGATTATTCTATAAATCGTAGTTATAAATCATAGTTATAAATCGTAGTTAATCGTAGTTATTCGCAGCATTTAGATGTAACTAAAGCAAAAGACATAAATTACACGATTGCAGTTTTAGTAATGAAATGTTCACACGTTTCAAGATGCTGAAAAGTATAGTTACTTATTTATTAAAATGTTTCTTTTCCAGCAAAATGTAAAAGATTTTAGAGAGAACATTGTCTTTACGATATAAAGATTAGTAGTTTATCATTGCAAAATTGAGATGACATAAAACCAATTCTTCTTTTGGCTATTACCTTGTAAGAATTTATTTATTTTGACTAATAGTTAAATTTTAGCTAAAGAAACTTTCCTGCCGCTCTCCTTTTCACCCACGCGTTTCATGCCAGAATGTAAATTACATAGCGCGCATTTGTCCAGATTAAGTGGGAAAAGAAGTGACATTTAAGCGAAGGTTTCTCAAATTGATTTTAGAGTGTGTCCTGCCTGCTTGAGGCCACTTTGTTACCGTGACTTAATAGCAATTTAGCAATTTGTTTCTTTCTGTGGCTTTGAGTGCTTCTAGCCATTAGGCTTGTTCCACCGGCTTCTACGAGCCAGAGCCTTTTCACGCGTTTACTATATCCTGTGAGCCGTTGGCTTAGTGTAATTACATTTTATTTTAAGTTCAACATTACTTATTTAAGTTAAGCCAGAAGTGATGGCTTATGTAAAGCCAAGTGGTTTCGACTGTCAGGTTCTTTGAGGTCGAATAAAAGGGCTATTTACATCCTTCTTTTGACTTTGTTTGCCTACTGTTAAAGACCTGAGGATAATTCCTCTAGTGTCTTTCTAGAGCTTGTTAGTTTACGTTACGGAAGATTTAAGATAATAGTGTTGGGTTTAGGTATTCACACTCTGAATTCCTGAAAGGTATATATCCCACATTTTAATGCGTAATGAAAGTAAAATGACTTTCATTCCTGCGCATTAACTAGAATATATCTGCCATCCACTTTTAATTGAAAGCGATCATAAAAATTCAAAACATGTTTATTTATGGAATAAATCGTTACTGTACGTTTTAGTTAACATATTTTGTTATAGCAACTGATAAGATTGCATCGAATTGCATACAAATAAACAATGTCTAAATATCTTTTGGTACTATGGGAAACATCCTACATCTACTATAACTTCAAAACCAAAAATGTCACACAATCCTAGAATCTGCAAGCTATATTTATTGAAGGCTTCTAATGACTGCATATGTTCTAAAACATGAAGGCAAAATATGAAACAACAAATATTTTACATAAATGCCTTCTAAAAACGAAATACCGTCTTATATTTGGACAAATACGATAATTATTATATTTCAGGACATAATTTAAGAAATTAATCGTTATAAGGTGTTTCTTCTGCCTTCTTAGTATGCCTTCGTGGTGTAACCGTCAGCACACTCAGAGCGTATTCGAGAGGTCAGAGGTTCGAGTCCCGGCGAGGGCATTATTTTTCATGACTAATGTTTAAAAAAAATCATAATGACTCTACACAATAACCGTATAAAAATATCTTAATAACAATTAACATCACTCTAATAATACATTTCTATATGACCTGCATTAGCAGTTTGAATTTAAAATTTAAAAGAAGAGGTCAAACTTAAAATGACATGAGAGTAAAACAAAATACAAATTTTAACTTGTAGTAGAGCCTTAAATTCCTTTTATAAACTTGGTTAATTTCCCTTTCTATCCTAAAAATACGCTCTAAACTGCTTCATTCTGAAATTAATCCTTCTCACATGGTATCTTACATAATACTAACAATGTAGGTACTTGCATAAGGCTTCAGCCAAAAGTAGTTTCACTTTTGTGAACCAAAATTTTAAAGTTAACCAATCAAAATTAGTTATTCTGAACTGGGATTTTATTTTGATACGTAGTGTTCGCTCTTTGCTTCTTTGCCTCACCAACTTTCTGTCTTCGCTTTTGATGCTTACTTCAAAAACAAGAAAAATTATTAAAGAACGGGTTCATTGTAGCATCAATTTATCTTTAACTGCATTAAAACGTGACGTCAATAATAAAGGAATTGCTCAACTGGCCAATTGGTCAACTGACTGTATATAAGTACGGTTCTGTTATCAGAACCTGGTCCAGAAATGTATTTATGTACGCATGTATGTATAGATGTATGGATGAATGTGTTTATGTATGCATGTATATATGTATGTAGGTATGTATGTGTATGTGTACACACATTTCCGAAGCTGGTTCTAATAAGAGAAGAATGCTTAAATATCATTTTTCTCAACATCTAATTCATTATATATACATTGAATTATTGATATACAGCAAAATTTAAACTTATTTTAAATTCATGCAAAATATGCATAATAATAGAATCTGAAATGTGTGGATTTTTTACGATGCAGTTTATACCACTATAATTTACGAAGAGAAAATTTCCCTTAAAAATGTCCAAATACCCCCAGAACCGTTTAAGCAGAAAGAAAATTCTTTTTAAATCAAACATTCCCTACTGAATGTTTTTCACATTCTTTGTTTTTCGAAATTCTTTCAAAGTCATGATGCGTCACGTTCGAATAACTTTTTTTTCGCTGTTTTTCTTTTTACATATAGAATAAGAAGGCAAAAAAGTTACACGAATAAATTCAGAACAAAAATGTTCAGTGTAAATAAAAATATCCGTTAAAAAACTGTCGTTTTCTTAAATCAATGCCAAAAATGCCTGTCTGAAATCTGAATGCATACTTAGAGATGCATTTCAAGCATGCAGTGGTTCTGAAACGACAAGGATATTGATTTCGCCCCTTTACGAATTTTTTCCCTCTTTTAGTCCTAGGCTAGGGATGATTGAAACTCGTATTCCCTATTCCCTTTGCTGCAATTTTTTGGCTCATATAAACGGTGGTGGAGAAAAAGAATAATCTCTAAATGTACAAGGAAAAAAACTGTCATTTTTTTTTTAAAATTTCTGTGTGAGATGACCTGCGATTTTTGTTTTGTGTTGTTTTTGTTTTGTTTACTTCTGCTTTTTCATGTTAGACTTTTTTTTTTGCTTGTTTCCAGTCCGTGTGGTTGACTACACAACTTCAGAGTGTGTGCTATTGATTCGGGTTGTGGCTAAAAACCGTAACAAATTGTCTTACTTGCTTAAAAAATTCGGATTACACTTTGTTTTTTTTTATGTGTTTATTTCACTTTTGAATCAAAAGAAAATGATAAAAATTTACTCTCATTTGGCTTAATTTAAGCAATTTATTAACTTATCTATTAGAAACAGGACACATCTATTAGAAATTACGTTAGGATATACATATTAAAAAACGAAATAAATGTTAATAGCAATGCATTTTTAATCGATTGCTATAGCTGATGGTTACGAGAACATGAGCGTTACTGCAGTACGGTTTTCGCTAATTTCATTAGAGCAATATTACTACATTATTTCCCCTGAACATATATTTTAATATTTAATATATTGGCTTTAACAAAACTTTTTTTCCCTTTCACACTTCTCCTTTGAAACGCTGTTTTGAAAATTATGCTTATTTTAGTGTGCAGCTTTATATTTTAGAACACAATAAAAAATTTGTCATTTAATGCTTAATTTTTATGATAAAAAATAACTGTTTTTCAGTCATTTTTATGATCGGTATCCTGCCTCCCAGACGGTGTAGTGGCTAGGAGAGCCGACTGCGGTACCGAAGGACTCGGGCTCGAATTCCGTCAAAGACATGGATGTAAATTGTCTGTTCTCTCATAGGAGGTAACGGTAGCCGCATATTAGGCACCTCCTTAATAAAATGGCCACCACTTCAGCTTTAAGAGTGGCCAATGCCGAAAAAAAGGCAAGTGCGAGCCATTCGATTAAAAAAATCCCCGTTCTTCTAAAATTCCGGTTACAAACCAAAAGGCAATATATGCCTACTTTCCAAACTTATGTCGCGGATTTATGAGACGTAGGCCCCCATCTAAATTTAATTTTTCAGAGTCCTCATTTAAGGCACAGTATATGTTGGACTTTCTGCATATCCTTTCTAAACCATTTAGTTCATAATAATTTTAGAATCTAAAGATAGGCTCTAAATATATTTAGAAAATCATTAGCTGTTTGAATCATATAAAAATGACAAACATAGAATTAAAATATATATATGAAAACATCCCTATAGACACATCTGAATATCCATTAAGTATCCAAAATCTGGATCATATGAACATACTCTACATCTGATCAGACTATTCATTGGATATTCAAAAGATGCCACCCAGAAAGCCGATGAGTAGAATTAGAAGTTTTCTGAATACTTTCCTATATCCACTCGATATCCTTTGTAAGGACAATATCTAATCGACGTCGTTTGGACAGTTTTTGGATGTTGAAAGGCAATCTCGTTTCTTTAAAAAAAGAAATTGCTTTGTCAGCACTTAAAACGAGGGCTTTTGGTAAGTGTAACTTAAGCGACCACACAAACCCACTTCTGCGTATCAGGCCGTCTTACAATACACGATGTGTTTCATGTATAAAATATTTTCAGAAAATCAGGCTTATTTAATAGGCAAGCGGTTTTGTATTTCAGCTACTATCACTTCAAATGGGAAAAGAGCCATGTATAAGGTGGGGTATATTAATCTACCAATTTGAGTTCACAGTTCTAGCAGGAAGAGCAGTGGAGTTTTAACGAATTACGTATTTTCTCGCGTATTTTCCCGCTTTTTATTATTGACTTTATCGTCCGAAAATCAAGAGAAGAAAGCTATGCAAATAATTTGATTTCCAAAGAACGCGGTTCCAGTAAGGACATAACAAGCGAATATTACTCATAATTATTCCTTTCAGATAAATCTACATTCCAATAAGAAGACATAGTTATATTAGCATTGCAATATCTAATAAGATAGCTTCATTTCTACTTCCCTGTAACTTTCCGTGTTCTTACTATTCCTGTCCTCACCTGTTATCTTTGTTACTTGTTAGGACACAAATCATCCATGAATAATTAGAGAAGGTGAATATGCAGCTGACTCAGCGAAATCATACAATATATGTCCGTTCGTGTTTGCTTCGTTACGATTGGTCGGTTCTTGTATTAGGCTGGCAAAATTTCAACAGTGAAAAGTGAAAAATTCACCATGACCTTCCACAGGTAGTTTTCGAAGGTTTGTCTTTGTCAGCAAGATGAAAAAAATCACTATGGGGAGTAATCCATTTTAAAATTTAGGAGAACATGTTTTCTGAAAGCATTGAGATAGAGAAAAATAAGGCGAATATTTTTTTTTTAATTTCAGAATCTGGCGATAAAATGGTAGACAAGAAATTTGGAGGGAAATACGTTAGTATATCATCGTTGGTAGTTAAAGTTGCGGCTTAAGCCAAGTGGAAGCCTTAACTGGAACAGGTTCTGCTGTTATACTGTTATAACCAGGGTTTGCTCGTTAAAAGCGAGTTATGCTAACATAAGACTTAATATTGTAAACTGGAAAAAAAGTAGAGAGAAAGAGAGACAGTTTTGTATCTTCTGTTCTTGTGGGTTGATTGACGAAATTCAAATTGCATTTTTCATGTCTCCAGAGCGCGATTCAGGATATGCATTAGATTTATATATAGCATTATTCTAACGTAGTATTTTGACACAAAATCGGACATTTCTGAAATAGCATACGCATTATTTTAGACTGGTACGTATTTTCAGTTTGCGCCAAGAATCTCCCGTTCTACTGGGACCACTTGACGGAATGCCTAATCTATAGTAACCTACTTACTTTACTTTTTTTTCCATTGATGCAGAAGAGGATAAAAGGGCCATCGCTCAATCTTTCAAATAATTTTAGAAAAGTGCGTAAACCACATTTTCGTTATTATCGCTTATACGTCAAATTTCCAAACGCGCCAAAATGTAAATTCACTTATATCTTATCAACTTTTTATTAAAACACTCTATTTTTTTAATGTGCTTAAAAGTGCATCTACTTCATGATGATGTTAAACATTTTATAGGTTTTTAATGCAAAAATCTTTTCGAAAAATTTATAAAAATTATTTAAAAATACAAATTTTTAAAATAAATAATAGAACTTGTACGAATTATATTTGCATTAATTCTAAATTTCGAATTCTGGAAGAAAGAATCAGGTAAGTTTAATAAAAAAAGAGATATTAATAAATATATATCGAATTCAATTAGTACTGAGGAGCTAAAATTTTGAGAACTAATTCTTAAAAACGTACTTGTGCAATCTTTACAAAACTTGGCAGTTTGACATAATTTAAATCGTAGAATCGAAATATGGAAAACAAATTGGCATGTCTTTTTAGAAAAAGTCAGATTTAGTGTCAAAATACCTATATTAAAACAACGCTATATATTAATCTAATACATACCCTAAATCGCGCTTTCGACGCATGAGAAACGTTAGTTAAATTTCGTCAATCAGCCCAGTAGAACAGAAGACATCGAACTGTCCCTTTTTTTTCGCAGTTTACAACCCCGTTTTTTTCGGTTTCCTTGTTAAATCCGTGTTTTCAGTAATCAGGACTCGTTATAAGCGAGTTGTACTGTAACACTGAAAATGGAAGTCTTTACTATAAAGTTTAATTCTTACATGTTTACTAATTATAGTTATTATGAATTGCTTAATAAAATTTAAAGGCGATGTCCTTGATATTTTTTGAAAACATTAATTATCCCTGTTATAAATAACTTATAATAATAATAATGATAATGATA
>KK118582.1:1451682-1505523 GCA_000611955.2 Stegodyphus mimosarum | reverse complement strand
TCTTTGTTCTCATGCTTAATTATTAAATATTTTCTAATAAGTGTAACTGTTTTTTTTTTTAATTTGTTTTGTGTTTACCTGTATTTGGTACTGTCATCATGCGTACTTCAAATAAGAAAACTCGTTTTTTGGGAGAATCCAAAGTAAGATAAATTGGCAAAAATGTGTAATACAGAATCTGGTGTCAATTTCTAATTAGATTTTTATTAGATTGAGAAATAACTTTTATATTACATAGGTGAAACTCCCTAGTTAAGTAATGATTGTATCATCCTTACTGTATTTTATAAGCTTTTTTAAGTTAATGGTCCTTCCTTGTATTCCAATAATATACCCTTACTTTAATATTTAGTATTTTGCTGAGATAAGAAAACTATGAGACAAAGACTGTTGCCAGCCATATTTAAAGAATAACCAAAAGAATAAATTTCGTTCAGAAACTTAGCAATATTTTTTGTCGAATAAGAGAGTGTTCGAATATTTTTCTTTAAGAAAATAAATCTTTAATGATCTATAAAACGAAAGAAAGGATAAAAATTTAAGACCCCAAAAAGCTGGAAGTTATTAAATTGAGTAAAAATATGAAATCAGAAATGAAATTTTTACTAGGAACGAACTCATGTAAAAGAATATTTATTTCACTAAATAATACTGATTTCGAAAAACATGCGTCGCTTTTTGATGCACAAAACTTTAAAAGAGAAAATATGAAAATTCACTAGCTCTCATTTTAACAAGCTGGAGAAGAAAACCTGGAAATATGACTGATTATATATCTATGCTAGATTTGCAAAAAATACAAAAAAGAAATGATGTAGTAAAAATAGGAAAAGAAATGCATGATAAAAAATGCGGCCAAATCAAAAGTGATAATAATTTCTAAATAAAATTGTTTCATAAAAGCAGAAACATTTGAAAAACAGTTCTTTTACACTTAAATGTGTTTTTTCTTTTTTTGAATGATAAAGAATTCTTTTTTCACATTTCTGCTTTTCCTACTTTTCTTTTTCCGAACAAATGCGCATGGCATGAAAAGCCAGTAACTTTAAGCAAAAACTTTTAAGAATTTAAAATAAGAAGACATATTATACTATACATATAAATCATTTTGAAGAAGCCATGAAATCATTTAATGCCTGGTTAAAATATATTAATAACCTAAATAATTTTTTATTTCTCTCTTCTTTCCGGCTTTTTTCTTCTTTCTTAGTGAAATCAGTATTATTAATAACAAGGAAATTCAGTTTTTTTCAGATTTTATATGGACAATAAGGACGTTTTCCCATTTTACATAGGCAGCAAATTTTCTTAAATAATAAATACCGCAATGGACTGCAAAATAAATTCTAAAGAGCAATGTTTTAAATGTATGCTTAAATAATTAATAAAAATACAAGAAAGTTGTAGAGAAATTAAGCTATTTTTGAAGAAGAAGACGAGGAAGATGAGCAATGCCCTTGCTGGGACTCGAACCTCCGACCTCTCGAATGCGCGCCAAGTCTGCTGACCATTACACCACGAAGGCATGCTAATAAAGCTGCAGAAATACCTTATAAAGTGTTTTCCCATACATTTATATATTTATTCATTTAGTTTATAAGGTATTTCGCCCGCCTTCTTCGCATGTCTTCGTAGTGTAGTAGTCAGTACATTCGACGCGTAACCGAGAGGTCTGTGGTTCGATTCCCGGCGAAGGTATTGCTCATTTTTCATCTTTCCTGCTTCAAAAATCCTAAAGGCTCTACAAGTGGCGTCCGAACTAAAAATGGTGGATGATAATTCTCCGCCACCACGATTTGGCGATTGAGGCCCCTAATTCCCAGTCGCCTTTTAAGAGGGGAGGTATATAATTATTTGTCTCGCCTTCTTCACATGCCTTTGTGGTGTCGTGATCAGCGCACTCGACGCGTAACCGAGAGGTACGTGGTTCGATTCCCAGCGAAGGCGTTGCTCATTTTTTATCTCTCCTGCTTCAAAAATCCTAATGACTCTACGATTTGTTTATTTAACTATATTTTGGTAAAGCAGACCCAAACGATTTGATTCCGTGCGATATGATGTAACTTTCCTAGTTTGTCTGCCGCTAGGCTATTCGTTTTCGTTCTTAATTCTTCCGCCATTTCTTTTTCAGCCGTTTTTTATAAATCTCTTGAAAGATTTTTAGTGATCCATGTTAGTTTCGTTCTTGGATTTTCTGTAGTTGTTTTCTGGAACCTCATTCTCAATGTATGACCTATCCCAATCCATCTTCTATACTTAGCTTCTTTTATTACTGATTCTATGAAGTTTTTGTTTCTTCTTTTAGATATTATTATCATTTGGTATTTGATAAAGTGTACGGTCAAAATATCTTTATGGATTATACAGAGATATTTGCCTCAAAGGAATTTTATAAATATATTTTATTATTATTTTTACTATTGTTACTGATATTAAAATTTATTTATTTCAAAACATGAAGGGTCATAAAATGTACAAACTGAATATGTACATAAATGTGTTTGTTTAAAGTAATTTATTTAATCTAAATATTTTTCATACTTTTTCTAGCCTACAAATGACTAATCGGCCCTGTCTTCATCTTAAAATCTAATACTTAAAGCGTTGCAATCAAAGGTAAAATCAGATTAAAGTGTTTATCTTCGGCGACCTTGTGGCTTATGTTTAAAAACTCAATAAGTTAAACAACTGCTCATGACAGGATTTGAAAATGGAGCACGTTTAAACCACATATACAGCTATAATATTAAATTAAATACCTATTTACCCGACTCTTTGTTATGTGAGAACCCTAAATGTAAATGATAGTAAAATCAGAAAACCCACCGAAATGTGCACAGGTAATTACGCGGATAGATTACGAGAGATGTGAATTGACAAGTTCTCTCTTAGCATCCTGCTTAAGCATCCTTCGACTATTTAAAACTCACCTAATTTATATTTCTGATGGAGCTGATTGAAGAATTGGGCATACTGAACATAGAAATAAGCTACTAGTTAAAAAATATGCAATCAAATCTAATTTTGAAACTGTTGGAAGCATTTCTATATGTGTCACAAGCATTAGTGTTATTCTTATTTAATAAATTATTCTTCAGCTCAGTATTACTGCTACCTGGGACCGAGACTATCTCATAAGGAGTATGAGATTAATTTAATCTAACCAATCTCATGCCCAAGCAACAAGGAATTTGTATATATAGAATATCTTAGAAAGAAGTGACGGAAAATAAACATATAAGTATATCCAAAATCAAAGTATTTATTTCACTGTGGCTGGAGAGAATCACTCAACAAAATTTAATTCTCCTCCATATAATCGCCATTCCTAGCTCAGCTAGGACTAGATGATATTTTTAGCAAATTCCACACGCTCGAAAGTATCACTGGTGTGAACAGTCCTATTGTTGTATAGCTTCCGTAATTCGGACAAGCAAATTCGCAACTTCGGCCATAGGCATTCGATGCATTCTTTCCTTCACAAAGCAACACAGAAAGAATCTAGTTGAGTTAAATTCAGCAACTCCATGGAAACACTCAATTTAAAGTGCTCAAGTCATGAGAAAATAAATCTTAATGGATCAGGTTCACTCCGCGCCATTTTCCCAAGCAAACAAAACTTTTTGAGCTCTTCCTTCTCATCAGTGTTAACTGCAATGCAATAAAACATTGTTTTCAGAATGTACGTCGTACTATTTATCATTTCTTTCCAGGACAACCTCTTCTAGAATCATTAGGATTTTTTTGAAGCAGGAAGGATGAAAAATGAGCAACACTTTCTCCGGGTCTCCAGCCACGGACTTCTATAATACGCGCCCAGCGTGCTGACCACTACACCACGAAGGCATGCGAAGAAGGCGGGAGAAATATCTTATTTACTCCCCCTTTTAAAGGGCGACTGGGGATTAGGAGACCCAATCACCAAATACTGGTGGTGGAGAATCATCATCATCCACCACCGTTTTTAGTTCGGAAGCCACTGTAGAGACATCAGGTTATTTCGAAGCAAAAGAGATAGAAAATATGCAATATCTTCGCTGGGACTTCGCCGGATACTCGCCTAGTGTGCTGACCACTACACCCCGAAGATATGCGAAGGAGGCGGGAGAAATACCTTGTACTGTAATCAATACACACCTAACCAATAATAATTCCCTATTATGACAACAATTAAAGAGAGTGGTGCGAAATCTCAGAGGTACAAAGAAGCTCTACCACAAAGCACATCTTTCAGGGATAACAGTTAAAAAACCATTAGAGTGCCCAGAAAGTATGTGATAGCTATTAGTTATTACAAAGCAGTAAGTAATTAAGCATTAAATGAGAAGGAAGGATTATTCGGTACTAACAAGCAGAAGACCAGGAAAGATGTTATCAAAATAAGTAAAACCAGTGTTTAGATTTTATTATCGCTGGCAATGAGATATGATGCTTCAAATATGATTAAGAAGTAATCAGGCAGGATTTATTATTGAAATCTCCAGGATCACCAAAATTTAAAATAAAAATTAATTATACATTTAATAAAATCGCAAGTCAAAGTAATGTTAATTTGTCTCCACAATTTAGAAAGCAACATTCATTATTATCAGTTTCAAAAGGTGAAAATATTTTGTGCAGCACCATTCTAACTTTAAGGACATCTAGTGGTCAGAGAAATAGTATTTTTTAAATAATAACGTTTCTTCTCGTAAAAATCATTATAATACGTGAGCACTGTAACATAAAAACACGTTTGTGTCATCTAGCTCTCATCCTGTTTGCCAGGTTCACCATCATGTCACTGTTCCTTGTTACCTTCAATGAATATAGCAACTAAAAGTACCCTGTACAATGATATTGCTACGATTACGGTTGTAGAGACATTAGATATTTTTGAAAGCATTAGACATGAAAAATGAGCAACGCCTTCGCCGGGACTCGAACCACGGGCCTCTCGAGAACGAGTGGAAACTGCTGACCACTACACCACGAAGGCATAATAAGAAGGCGGGAGAAATACCTTATACATTCCCTTTTCTAAAGGGCGCCTGGGAATTAGGAGACCCAATCGCCAAATCCTGGTAGTGGAAAATCATCATCCAACACCTTTTTTAATTCGGGCGCCACTGTAGAGTCATTACGTATTTTTTTTCAAAGCACGAGAGGAGAAAAATGAGCAAGGCCTTCGCTGGATCTCGAACGTTTCGAACACAAGTCGAGCGTGCTGACCACTACAACACGAAGGCATGCTAAGAAGGCGGGAGAAATACCTTATAAGGTCACCGAACTCATTTTAAAAATGGGCTTCCCGAGATTTGCCCGGTTATTTGTTCAACGTGCTTAGTATTGTATTGATAAAAAAGTGCATATTTTGAGCGGGTCTGGTTTTAGGGCAATTTGATTTTAGGGCAAAATATGCATAAATCAAATTCAAATCAAGAGATATGTTCGTTTCTGGTTCGGTTACCACTTGGTTTCTGGGGCCACTTGAAAATATTTGCTTCATTAAAAAACGTTTATCGTATTTTCATAACCTCTGCTTGTCCAAACTGTAGAATTTTAAAATGGTTACTTGTGTCTACTTATAATATTCTAAATTTATGTTGTGCGAATCTAATATACGTGGTATCTGTGAGTTTTACGTGGCATTCAATGAAATAATATTAATACGAAATAGGTGAGCTTCTACCTATTGACTGTTTGTTACCTTTCTAGACAATACTATCTAGAGGTAAATAACTATAATTGTCTGAAATAGGTTTTCCTCATTAATAATAAAGGCAAATAATTCTTTGCGTTGAATTAAGACCCAGAAACTGTACAAACAGCCGGCGTGTTTTATCTGGCGCCATGTGTGCGACCGCTAGAGGAGATGGGACCAATTTTTCTGCGCTCTGGCTTTCCTTTCCAAGTCAGACTCCACGAACTGAAAGAGAAACAGAGGCGTCACTTCTTCCGCATAAAGCAGAATAAAAACGACAAGATCCTCCATGATAATATACAGAAAAGATAAAGTAAAATAAAATAAAACTCTGGCACTCTTTTGGTTCCCGATGCAGGAAAGGGATGAGGGTGTAGAGAAGGTGCCGGATGTAGGAGCTTTACTTCTTCAGAGAAAAACGGGCCGATGATACGAAAGATCCGATTTCGTCTTTCAGGCATTCCCTTTTTCAGGAAGTGATAATCGGGAAAAATGCTGGCGCCTAAGGATATCCGATAACTTCGAGTCTTCACGGCTTGGGAATATTGATAACAACTTCGAGAGCTAGGTTATGTGCATTTGGATTGTTACTGAGTGGATCATTTTTAATCGGTTATAGGATATCAAGAGTTTGATATTTTGAATTTTTTCCACGAGGTTTTATCAGAGTGACTTTCTAAATAGAGCCTCTGAAAATATATAGAACTCATTTTTATTTAATAATCCAGCATTTGTCTTTTGCGTCGTAATGTTTCGGTTTTTTGATTTAAGTAGAACTGCTCTAGAAGCAAATTAAAATCATGAGCTTATAGGAAGCGAAATAACAGGGCAACTATATAAGACATTCAATGTTATAAAAGGCTATAAAGGAGACATTTCAAGATTTAGGATCTTTATGCTATCAGGCATTTCTTATTCACACTTATTATCATAATCCACATTAATGCCTGTGCCATTGTACAAGCCTGGGATATTTACTTCACCTTCTATGTACATAGTTTGACCGATCCAAATCTATACTATTGTTATTTGGGATTTTATAGGATTTTTATCTTGCGATTCATAACTGTAATTGCTTAATTAATTGAGAGATATAATAAAATTATCTTCTTAATAATTTGCATATTTAATTGGAACCTTTAACTGATATAATTTTAACAAGTTCAATTTATAGTATAGCCAACTGATGAAAGTTTGAACATTTGCGATATTATTGCAATTAAAATTTGGTATGTGAAACATTTTTTTGCGCTTTTCATAGAACAAATTCTCTTATTTTGTACAGCAAATTTGGTGGTTCTGAATTCACAGTGTATTACCCAGTATTTTTGTGAATTGCTGCCTTTATCGGTAACTTTTTCCATCTCTCTCCTGTTGAATTTTTCTTATTTGTTGTGGGAAACGTTATCCGAACATTCACGAAGATTCTCTATATTGTCGGCCTCCTTCTCCTGAAAGCAACAGGTTGAAGATAGAAAGAGGAGTTGTTGAAGTAATATGAAACACTGAGGGAGCAAGACAAGCTGAGCACTCAGATTTATGTAACCTGTGCGATGTCTGTCAATACAGTGACAGTATACCGTTTCCCAAGGATTGCCGAATGATGAACGCTTTCATTAAAAGACTTTGGATCACGGTTCATTTAAGAGTATTTCACATTCCTATTTAATACCTGGTTTTATGATAGTAATTGATAGCTGACTAAAATACCGCTTCAAATAGATATCTCTTTTGAAATTCTTCTAGACTCTTAGCAGAATCTTTGCTATTTTTTTCCGAATGGTGCGTTCTCAGCCGACTTCGGCTTGGCCACTACTAAGGCCAAAGTGGCGATCACTTTATTATGGAGGCACCTAACAGGTGGGCCCCCTTTGCCTCCTATGAAGGGACGGATTACCATCTGTAACACCACAGCTTACCTCCTCAGTCTATAACACAAGCCTACTAACGCCCTTGTAAGGCCATGTGCTTCCCTTTTTTGACAACCTCAATAAACTCCCGGTGCAGCCTTGTAGAGCTCCAGAGAGCTATTGCTCTAGTTAGAGGAGGGCGTGGGACACATGCCTGAATACCTCTGTTAGACACTAGACGCCCCCGTCCTCCGTAACCTACCTACCTATGAAGGGACGGGCAATTACAGCCATGGCTTCTCCGGCATTCGAATCCAGGCCCTTTGGTATCGCTGCCGGCTTCCCTAATCGCTATACTGTCTGGGCGGTGAATCTTTATTTTTCGGTGAAGATTTGTTAGACTTACAAAGAGCTTGATTCCATTTGACATTTTGGTAAAAAACTCATTTTCATGTCACCAGTTATCATCTGATGCACAGTTTTGAATGCGTTATTGCAGAAAAAGTTTGAAACACATCATTTCGGTTTGTTCTTCCGGGTAACTTTTGCAATACCAAATGTTCAACTTTGCCACAGATCTCAATATCATATCCGCGTCTCTAGTGTCATCCTAGGAATCCAAACTTCTTTGCCAATTCTGCGCCAGAATAATCAAATCTTCCTAGTAATTGATTTTTAGAACATCTCCATCTTTCAATTACTGGAAAATTTCTGACTTTCAATTACTCGAATATATTGATCTGTCACCATTACTGTACCTTAAAAAAAAACTGAATGAGCATTCTTTAGATTAGGTTTCGCTAGCAGAAAAGAGAATATTTGATATTCATTTTTCAGACTTTCATTTTTCTCTCTGTCTCCTGTCACTTCGAGGTAATGCACAAAGCCAATACCAATGCCTTATACTAGATAAAAACATTAGATCATACCTATCTATATTACCAGAAAGTAATTAAGTCATTACACTGTGAATGTGTTAGTACATATCGAATAAGCATATAGAAAAATGTTTCCAAGGTCTAAAATTTTACCACAATAAAATATAAATTTTTTTTGCATATACCTAACGAAATAGGATTCTAATGCCTGGTACAGAATCCAGATAATATTATGTATTTAAAGTCTCTAATTATTATACACCTGTTGATTCTCTCGCCTTAATGGTATACCACCAATGGGAAAAAAACTAATTAATGTAGTTTTTTAATTTGCGAACCAACTATCAGTACTTAAATTGAGGAATTTCCGTACATGAATACAGTACATTAATGAGTTTCTTACATATTATTAAAACCGCACAGACGGTACAGTGGTTAGTGGAGCCAACTGGGATACGAAAGGATTCGGGTTCGAATCCCGAAGAAGGTACGCATGTAAATTGTCTGTCCCCTCATTGGAGGTAACAGTGGCCGTCTATTAGGTGCCTCTACAATAAAATGACCGCCACTTGTGTCCTTAGGAGTGACCAATACTGAAAAAAAAAGTTAGATACTCGCCATTCGATTAAAAAAACACTTCTTAAACAAAGTTCTTTGATGTCAGTGGTAAGATAGATGTAGATAGAATAATAATATATATATATTAAAAGGTTTAACAGTACTTTTTTATATTCTCAGATTTATGGCTATCTTTGACAGATGAACTTCAAATTTGATTACACTTAGTAAACATTTCATCAGTTTCAAGCAGTTTTTTTGTTTATTCATGCAATTTTGAAAAGAAAAAAGAAAAAAAAAGGAATACCACCTTTACTTGAATACCTCTTTTTTGTTGTTCTAAAATTTCTTAGGACCTTACAATCGGAAATTATAATAAATAAAATTACAGTATTAGAGTCAGGAAATTAATTAACATATTATGCACAATAATTATACTTCTTAAATATTAAATAAACCACAGAAATAATTACCTTACATATAAAGCTAATTATCAATTCCTACCGCTAATTATTACGATTATGTTTAATTGAGCGATTTCAGGTTAGTCTTGCATCCAGTATACTGATTACTGGTATGTCTGGAAACAAAGAGGTAATAGTGTATTATTTGGGCCCACCAGCGGCTGAGCGGTAAAAGCCGCTGAACACTGGTAGTTTCATTCAGGGCTCGGGTCTCGGCCAATGGGCTGGCTCCATCAGGATTTTCGTGGTTTTCCCCATGCGCAACGTGGATACGAGCCAGTTTCCTTAAAAAGACCTCCACGGGGCATCCGTCCATTTCTGTGTAGTGCCGAAGGGTGGAGCACGTAATAAGTAAAAAAAAAAAAACAAGTATTATTAATTTTTTTATTACGTCAAAGCAGTCGAGGACTACCTGTTTAAGGGAAGGAATACCTTCGTAGAGGACTTTTTAATGTAAACTGATTACGTTACACATGGGGATAACCACGAAAACGCCCACGCAGCTAGCCCGTTCACTAGCATTCGAACATCTGACCGACTACCAGTGGTCAGCGACTTTACCGCTCGGCCACTTCTGGGTCACAGCTTGCTTTTCATTGTAAATAGAACATGCTGTGATCAAATATTCACCTACATTAATATTTCTTAAAATTTATCCTAATATGTAAGGAATATCTTATGTACACATGGGTCTTATTTTAGAATAAATATAATTCATTTCTCGATAACATCGTTGTTTTTAAAGCTGTATTTAAGTAAACTATCTCTTTTCAGATGAAGTCTTAAAATCAGTTTTAATACAGGAAAATCCAATCTAATCTATCTTTCTCGAATCTTTGGACTAGCCTTAGACTCCATTAACTTTTGAGAACATTTTCTATCGCTGTCAAATCGTGCTGTAAATTGCTTACTGCAACTCTGGTCGTTTACTCCACTAAAGTAGTTGATTGCTTATGCAATAATGCACAGTTTTAAAGATCCGTTTTAAAAAAAATATAAAAAGCTTTATCGTCATTACGGGTATACGGCTCGCTATTACGTATGCAAATTATCATTCAAGCCTTCGCTCTCCCTTCCCGTTGATGTGAAAAGTAATCCCGACGCACTGGAAAGTAA
Organism: Stegodyphus mimosarum; assembly: GCA_000611955.2. Taxonomy (NCBI): domain Eukaryota; kingdom Metazoa; phylum Arthropoda; class Arachnida; order Araneae; family Eresidae; genus Stegodyphus; species Stegodyphus mimosarum. The sequence goes on along the minus strand of KK118582.1, from coordinate 1,494,974 downwards.
TATTTTTCACTGTTAAACTAAATTACAATGTTTAACGCACTGTAAAAATCCAAAAAGGAAAAAAAAAGTAGTGGTGGTTATTGATTGAGAGTCCCCTCTTTAACGAATCAGGTTAATCAGGCGAGCTTGTAAAGCCATCATTTGAATTAAAAACAGAAAATGATGTTATTTTCCGTTTTTTTTCCAATGCAGTTTTATTCAGCTTCCTTTACTTGTATTTACTTATTGATTACCTTTACTTAACTGAGATTTTTTCTTTTTTGCGTGTACTATTATTATTGCCTCTTCTTCCCCTATTCGTTCAAAGCTGAAAGAAAAGAGAGCATAATTTGAATAAGAGGTTTCGCGCTGGGAAATTTAGCCCGATAACAACTGCGCGGTAATTAGCTACGCAGCAAATGTTGTGGAGGGCGCGTAGAAAAGTAGTCCCCGATGCGTTGTCCAGCGGCTATGCTCGAACGCAATTCAAGTTTCCGTCTCCCACCCGTAATTATCAGAATCCGAAAACTTGAGTGTTATATTTATAGCCTAAAAGTGGATGCTAGCAATTAGATGAAGCTAATTATCGTAGCGTTTTATTTTCTTAATAATAATTACATAGCTCGTTTGACTTTTAAAAAGAGAGATTTTTCTCTTAAATTTATATTTTCCCCGTTAAATCTATTCATTATTTTTTTTTGGTAATAAATATTGCAGAAGTAATGTTTTGCAATAAGAGATGCTGACAGATAGCTCTATTATTTGCTTGAAAATTTTAAAACCCATTGTATATAATCTGTAGAAATATTTTTTAACAATATTGATTATAGTAAGTGAAAATCTATACTACAGCTGTTTCAATTATATTATTTTGTCTCGCGACTGATTGATTAACGATGTAATTAGTAAAGACACTTTCAGTGCAAATCTTAATTAATAGTTTGAATAATGCAGATTTATTTATACAACAAAATAATAGTAAACTAATGGGAATAAACAAAACAACGAAATATAATATGTTTTCTATTTCCAAACACTTATTTTGATTAAGAAAATATTAAAATATATTTGCATTGCCTTCATATAACTTTATGAAGGAAATTTTCACGTTAGAAAAATGAATGTAAATATAAACGTTTATTTCCTTTATCTAAAATTTAATTCCAAATTCGTGCTGCTCTCTTTTGTATCATTAACGTTAGTTCATGCTACAAAAGTTTAAATTTCTTCACTGTACTTTTCTTTTACTGATTTCTTAGTAATGCAACGTTTTAACCATGAATCCTTAAAGCAACTGTGTTTATTTTAAGGAGTATTAATCATTGCATTAACATCTTTTCATACACGCATTATGCGAGTTACTTCAAATTTTATTCCAGCCATTTCTGATTTCACATGTAAGCTGGAGATACCTTTGCAAATCTTATTTATGATTCGCAATGGTATATTACGCGGCATTCATTGAGTTCATCCAATTTTTGGCGGAGTACTTGCATTACTGCTTTTAATTCTTTTTTCTTGATATAGTGTGACTTATACTTTTCCGCATATAAGAAAGGAACCTGATTTATTGAAATCAGCATTATGTTGACTTTTTACAGGATTTCGAGTCTTATCAGAACACTGCAGTGCGCAACCCCAGAGTGTTTTCTAATTGGTAAAACAACGTGCATTTATTCAGTCTGCCCTTAAGTCTGTATTTATTTTTTTACCCGAGACATAAGGAAAGGATTATGCTGTGTAGGGTTTTCCTTATTTTGCATAACAAATTTATTTTAAGTCTGATACCTTTCCTGAACTTTTCAACTTCTCCTAGTATTTTCTCGCCAGGATGTAAATTAAAAGTTAAGTGAAGTGACTATTTAAACGGGTGAATCGCTAAGTTTAATCAGAGCGTGTTTTCGCTAACCAGTGCATGTTTCGTTGCTATCTCTTTGTTACGCTTGTAAGCCTCTTGGCCATTTGCGGATTATCATCACACCTGTTAAGTTTTTGTGAGTCAATCTGTTAGATGTAATTTAGCGTGCTAACTCAGCAGCTCTACTTTATTTTAGATTTCGACTTGAATTATATTCTACGTTTTTAGGTTTTCACCGAAGGTTGACGATGTTTTTGTAACGCACGAAGATCGTGTCCTTCTGTTAAACTCTTAATTAATAAAGGGTTACTTTTCACCTTTGTTGTGTGTTTGATAATTCATTTACGCCTGTGCGAGAATTCGCCAGGTTCATTGTAGGATTTATTCTTAGTTTATGTGGAATAACAGAGTCCACAGTTGTGCCCTAAAATTATTGGTGAGCCAGCTTAATTCTGAAAATAGTAACCAATTTTCTAATATACCATATAACATCGAAATAGGCTTAATCTGATACATCTCCCACATGGATAGTATGGCTGAAGAAAGATATTTCCACAACTAAGCAATTATTTAGTTTTCGTGAGGCTATTGCCTTCCAGTTATATTGGTCATCATAACTCAAGGACTCGAGGGACTGAAGTTATTGGATTCATAATAAGCAGTTTCCTACTTGCCTTCATAGATGCAATTGAGCATTCAATAAAGTGTGGCATGGCGTTGACTACAGAAACTTACCAATCTTCATCTTGATCTCAAACTTATGTTGCTCATAAAATCTTTTTCGAGCCACAAGAAACTGATGTCTGAACTAATTCTTGTATATCTACAAGTAAAATATGAAAGCTGAGATATCATACAGTTCAAATTTTCTATTTTATGTATCTTGATTTATTCAAATTTAATTAGATTTCTATTAATTAAAAAGAATAAGTAAAACATTCACGAGCATTGACATAAATCTATAGCTATCTTAATATATTTTGTTGCAGAAGTAATAACCCACCATCACTTCAGTGCATTGCATGAAAAACAGTCCGTGTTCCATCAATTTTTTACATTCCCGTGCATGATTTATAATATATGTTTTGGTATGAGGTTTTATTCCATATTCTAAACATAAATAAAGAGCTCGAAACAGTCATTTTGTTAAAAATTCGATTTATTACCGAATGAATTTCAGAAGATTACCACCCGATTGGGGGCGTACCAAAATCCTTAAGGTAATGAATTAAGTGAGAGACTTTCGGTAGTTCATAGCTAGTTGAATCAGCTTCTAAACATGGATTTCATATTACGAAGCTTTAATAGCGAAAGAACTAGAATTTGGAGTTTGTAGCAAATAGATATATTGTTGCTTTTCTTTCTTACGGGTTCGTGGATTTGGAGTGAATAACGACGACAACACTTGATGAAGTATCAGAACACAATTTATTAGCCAGTATTACATAGGACAGCTGCATAAGTAAGTTTACAGTCGTCGAAAATCTACAACAAGCAAGCTGAAACAATCAGCGAACACAGCTTTGAGGCTATAACGGTGGGAACAGCTTCATGGCGAAGCACCAGAGTACATGCGACATGAGACGGGGGACGTGGGCACCATCCCTCTACCATTGTGGTTAATTGGTATAACGCCACGTCCACCTTTGTCTAGAGCCGAGAGGAGAAGTGGGGGCTACAAAAGCTCAAACCCAGCGCCTGCTGTATGGAACCCGGCCTGACTGCTACCTCGATGACCAATGAAATTTATTATCTTCAAAAGAGTATAAAATATTTTGACTTGCGATTTAACATAGCTTGACGTAACAGAATGTAACCGTTAATGGCTATATACAATACATTGTGGATCTGGATTATTGTAAATGCTATGGAAAGTAATTACATATACGTATATTAATACATATAAGCATAATAATGAGTACATAAATTGCAATAGTTATTGCATGACATACATTTTGAGTGAGAGAGAGATATACTCAACATATTTGAATTATTGAATGAGTGAAATAATAGTTGAGACTCAGTTATGTGCGTAACAAAGAGAAATGATGGTAACCTATGTTATACAAAAATATAGAAAACAGATATACAGAAATACCGATGTGCAAAACCGGTAAATCCTGTACATCTGCGTTTTACAGTAACTTATATTTTAGAGTAGATGCCTAAACAAGGAGACAGAATATTTAAAATACCTAATGCAGTTGCACTTCTAGGTACATAGTATTATAATTATACATATAATAATAATTAACTGAAAAAAAAAATATATATATATAGGTTACATGAATTATGTTATACTGTATGTATTATACTATATACTAGTACTCAGAAGATCATTTCAGTGACATACAGTATATGACGTACAAACATTAATACACGGTATTTATGTGTATAATTATATAATCATAGGTGCTATATATAACAGCTGTTTAAATGCGTAATACATAATACTTAATGCTGGATTTGTACATGAAATTAAGCACAGTTAACATTAGGTGCCGTCCAACTAAAGAAGAGTAAAGTGATTGCACTTATAACAAGAGTTTTTAGTTTCCCATACATGTAATGCTAAAATGAGATTAATATTTATACACCAGAATTCAAGAGAATATTAATTATAATGCTATTGAAACAAGAATAATTGTTAATTAGTGCCAAAAAACTATTTCCGGATAAAGGCATATTAACATATTTACATTACAATTCACACATTGAGAACATATTTACATTACAATTTACATAGAACATTTACTTTACAATTTACTTACAACATTTACTTTACAATTCACACATTGAGAAGGAAGATAAGAAACTGTTAAACACTATTAACATTTGTTTGCATAATGAGGAAGTCTGCATTACATTAATTAAAGAATACATTGATAGCTGGTAATAAGCGGATGCATGGTATGGTGTGCATAAATCGAAGTACAATCTTTGGAATGCCTAATATATACAGATATATACTGTAGGTAAACAATGTGATATACCGTGATACTACTAAGTGAAACTTATTGCCGGTTACGACTTGTGCGCATACTGTACTATTTATACTAGCACTGAGTCAAAAGATCCGCACCCCAGTTTGTGCGGTTTGGAACATTATGCTAAGCACCAGAGTACAGGAAAAATAAGCAAACTCTAGCCGGGACTCGAACCATGGACCTCTTGAACACTCTCCGAGCGTGCTGACCACTATAGCAGGAGGGCATGCCAAGAAGCGGAAGTAATGCTTTATAAAGCAAACTTTCTTATTTCTCTTCTTTTCAAGCCGCACTCTCTTGCCAGAATCTTCTTGAAGTTTCTGGTACTATTGGCTATAAATTTAAATTTGAGAGGATTTCTATAAAATTTTGATAAGGCATGAAAGACTGGCAAATCTGTTTATTGTAGTGAAAAAGAGAAATTCTTCATTTGTTGTGAAAAGCAGAAATTTGTTAACAACATTTCTTTTTTTATTTTTGCAGATACTATAGTTAGAAGAATTTTTCAGTTCATTTTGAGTTATAGTACTGTAGAACTTTTAAATAAAATACTGAAATTATTGTTTGCTTATCAATTTTGGTGATGGCAAATTGCTTAAATTTTGGTGATGTAAAATTCCGAAGTTAATTTTTCTAGTTATTAATTCCTTTACATCTTTGATTTTTTTTTAATTTTCGTTTTGTTTGAGTAATAATCTCCTTCTTCCATTCTTTATATAAATGTGAAGGTAAACTTAGTTGAGAACTTACTTTCAAGATGAAATTTTAAACATCTGTAGAAATTCTTTCTACGTAGAATTATTTTTTCTAATTTATTAGTGAATTTAATAGGCTTTCTTTCTTAACTTTCTTCCTATTTTCATAAGCAATCTAATCTCTTGATCTTGAATAATGTCCAGATTTCCTGTTATAATATGCGTATGCTCTTCGTCAACAAACGGTAGAAATTTTTCTTCATTACAAGTTTTCAGTTTCGAGCATTACGCAAAATGCGGCAGAAAGGTGCAATTTAAGCTGGTGTCTGAGTTGTTTCAAACAGAGCGTGTTCTGCCTTTCGGTCACGTGCATATTAATTGCCGGTTTGTCTACATCGGTGGTAGGGTTAAGCTTGAGTTGATAATTTTTTTTTCAGCTTCGGCTGGTTATTTAGCTTAGTTTTAATTTCAAATTTCTATTTTGAGTTGCAGCAAAAAGTGGCGGCTCAGATTGTACGCACAAGGAGTGCCGACTGTGAATATTTTTCTTGAGTTGTACAAGAGGATCTTTTCACCCTTTCCACATGTTGTTATTGATACAGTTTGGAATTAGCGAATAATTGATTCACAGTTCAAGTAATTATCTATCCAACAAAACAACTTTAACTTCGATAGAATCTTACAACTTCTATCCGCGAGCAGACGCTTTCATCCTTGAAATCTTTAGTCGTACTGCAGCAAGAGAAGCAAAACTTGTACTGTTCAGAAACAGAATGAAAGTGAAATATTGATATTAAGCTTGACAAATCAAAACTGCTTCACAATGCAGGGTGTTTACAAAGTCCCGGACCCATTTTGATGTTTAATAACTCATAAAATAATGAAGATATAAACAAACTTATGACATTTATTGATGGAATAACTTATAAATTTTCCTTTTCAGGTTTGAATATCTTTACTTTTGTAAATATCGTCTGCGCGTGTGGTTAATTTCAAATAATTTCATTTTTCAGTATAAATATCTGTACTTTCCTAAATATCGTCTGCTTATTAATTACATTTTTCTCTCTTTTGTTTTTGGCAACTAAAACCCCCATAAATACCGTGAGGCACAAAGGGATTTCTGAAAGGTTAATGTGTGGTGTGGACTAATGCGCGACCGAGTCATTGAGCCTTTCTTTTTTACAGAAAAGACGGTCTCATCAGTCGTATACTTAGACATGTTGGAAAACTTCGTATTTCCACAACTAGAATAGCTTCAGCCACATGTCTTTTTGCAACAAGATGGTGCACCACCTCATTGGGGTACCATCGTTCGTAGTTCTTTGAATGACCATTTTACAGGAAGATGGATTGGGCGAGGAGGTCCAATTCCTTGGCCACCCAAATCACCTGATATAACGCCGCTGGACTTTTTCCATTGGGGATTTGTAAAGGACAACGTTTACAGGAGGAGGGTGTCGAACATTAAAGACCTAAAAGCCAGAATTACAACCGCAGTAGCCTCTATGGATGCCGACATGCTTGCCGGTACCTGGCGTGAAATTGCATATCAACTTGATATTCTCCGAGCGACGAAGGGGGCACACGTGGAAGTTCGTTGACAAGTGTCATGAAACTTTTTGAGTCTATCTAACCATTTATGTTATTAATTTTTATCTATCTTTATTATTTTATGAATTATTAAACATCAAAATGGCTCCTGGACTTTATAAACACCCTGCATAAGAAAACAGGAAAATCTTGTTAATTTGTTTCCATTTAAAAGATTTTCCATGAAGCCGATTAAGCAAAAAGACATCAAACACCTATTACTCAAAATTTGCATAATTAAAAAAAACTTAAACATTAGACTAGCTAGTCTACTTCACTTCCTGTCTGAAGTTCAAGTTTTGAATACCATTAGACTGTTGACGTTTCTCTTATAATACCAACTAAATCCTCTGTGAATTCTTTTTGTCTTTTTAAAAAGACTTTTTGTCAAAAACTACATGTCCTAAAATAAAGTCGGAATCTCTTTGTAAAGTAAAATAAAATTAAGTACCTTGATAAAATTTTATGCATGAAAATTTTATGTATTTACGATTTGATTGTAATATTTTTAAACAGATCACCTAGTTTTTTCATCTTCCTTTTAAATGATGCCATACGATTAAGGAAAAAAAAACTTTATAATATCTTTCATATTTTTGTAACATCTGTGGAACTTCTCATGCGTGTCAGTCTCAATGTTAATTTACTGCAAACAATTTTAAACACTTCTTCTATTATAATCTAAGGTTATGGAAGCGTGAACCATTTTCTGCCTATTCATTCTTTCGTCTATAAATACTTTTGAGCTGTCTTTAAAATGAAATGGAATTTAAATTCTCTTCTTCTAATGTGCATCTTCTGAAAGATATTGAGCAGAACTTAAGCAAACAATACAAGGGATAAAGTCGAAAACTGTGGCTGACTTCAGATCAAAAACTTCACATAACTTTAACTAAGAGACATTCTGGAATTAAGCTAGAGTTATCAAACCATGAACATTTTCAAAAGTTTAAAAAAATTCGAATTTATCTTAATCATTTAAATTAAGGATGAATTCTTGATCAGTAGTGATTATTAGTATATTGACTTCAGGTACTAACGCCATATTGTGCTAAAAGTATTTAAAAACAGCATATCCTTAGAATTTCCGATACACAATCTCGCAAGCTGGAGATAAAAATGTTTTATTCCCTACAATGCTAGCTTTGAAATTGCTAAACCTTTAATAAAAAATTCGTTAAAGTTTTACAAAACAGGAAATAGACAATAAAACAAATTCGAAATTTAAAACTCGGGCTTCCAGGTGCCCATGTTCGAGTGGAGGATTACGTTATTCAAAATTTGATGACTCTACTACCGTTGTTTCTTCACAATACGAGAAATACAGATACATTCATGTAGATTCTTCTTTATTTAGTTTCTTTAAATGTAACTGTTCTGTGGCAATTTTCACGTCACCAAATGTTGTGGTACCAAATGTTAAATACTAACTGTTACAATAATTAGCCTACAATAATATCAAAAACCAAAATTCATTGCGTTGTGTATATCCTTCCCAAAACTAACCCGAACAACCCCTAAGACCAAGCAGGAGTACTGGTGTTAAGAACATTCACACAAGTCATCATAAGAAAAACTCTGAATCAATTATATATATATATAACCAAGGATATTTATTGCAGCATTATAAGGAAAACACTCAATCTTTCAACTTAATTTCGAGATCTATGGTACCAGAGTGACAACTATTTAAAATAATGCATTTAGAATTATAATATATATTGCTATTTTCAAATATGCACCGAGATGAATTAATCAAAGATTTACACCATAAAAATTAATATTAACTTTTCATATGCAGTTATCAAACTCTGCTGGCCAGCATAAAAATACACAGGAATTTAATGAATCACCGAGCATGGTGTCTTTACCAATATTGATAGAGATTACTTAGTTCAAGAAATTTCTTAATTTACTCAGGTAAAAATTGCATACATCAATTTAGCAATCCCTTAGGCAGTTAGAAAACATTACATATTCAAGTAGACCCGTTGGAGAAAAATGATTACATTTATTCCTACATTCAATTACTCATGTCGCCTGTCCGGTCATGATGGCCGAATGTGGGAAATGTTATGTCATGATATTCCTTAATCCCCTACTGTGTGACGTATGCATTACGTCAGCAGGTGTGTTTCCCGCCTTCGATATAGACGAGGAATAGCTGGCGAGCGGAGCAGACGTTGCTCGATCGCTTATGTATTATCTCAATAACTGTTAACCTAATGTAATATATCTTTGTATATACTAATAAATGTGTATTATCAACTATAGTCGTTGCCTTTCCCCACATCCTTTCCCCACAATACAATTACTCCTTACTTTAAGAATTCATTACTGGAAAATTTTTCTTCAATTAATCAAATCTCTTAAAAATTTTAATTAGCCTTATTACTTAGGAAACATGTTCACGGAATTTAGGTTGCAAGCTGTACTAAATTTCAGGTGAAATTAACAATCAAAAGGTTGAACTCACTTGAAGGGAAGAATTGAAAACTTAATTAAGCCTTGCTAGTTCATCAGATGGAACAATCTCCAGACGAGCAGCCGTTTGAAGTTGAAACTAAGATGCTCTCCTTTGTGCATGATTCCAACCCGCACAGAGATGATGTTAGCAGTCCTGAAGGACGTAGAAAGATGAAATAAACATAGATGTTCCCAGAGAAGGAAGATGAAAACTGGACCCATAGACCGATGTGAAGAAGGTGGGAACTTGTAATTTACTGAACTAGTCCCATTCCGGCGAGTTGATGGTAGTACTCGGATCTAAGTGACCGTTCATGAAGAAATCTGATGGCTGGATTCAAGTGGCATCTACTATTAACGTATTGATTCGATGAGGAAAACCAACATTCTCGACTCCTGCAAGGGGATGGTAAAGTGCGGAGGAGTATACTTCTATTGATCCATTTAGATGTACATCTTTAGGACGTAAACATGTCCACTACCGGACCCCCCCCGGGTCAACACTTGCTCTTCCAGAGGAAGAAAAATGAAGCGTCTTCTTTCAGCAGCAAATCCAAGGCAAAAAAGGGCTGAGCATGGCCTTGCATGACGATTTCAATCGTCCAGAATCCAGAATTTTCGAAAATCACCAAATTTGGTGAATTAGTATGCAAATCTCGCCAAACACAAAACAGTGCTGCGAAAACTTAGTTTTTCCTTCTTCACACCAAAAAAAATTCCACCCTCGCCACCCCCTTCGCCAACAAGGAGGGGTGAGGGAAAGAATGCGACAACCCTACCACGCCCCTACCACGCAACCGGACGCAGTACATGACCATGACGAGAAAAGTGCAGTGCTCTTATAGCAGAATAAATTTTTAGACACGAAATTCAACAATTTTAGCAATTAAATGGGCATAATTCTCCAACGGGGCAACGTACAGTCATGAAAGTAGGTTCATAAGAAGGGTAAATTTTTTCTCTTTAAGAGGTATAAATTTCATCCATGTGAATAAAAAGGAAGTATTTTTAAATTTCAAATATTACGCAAAAAGCAACCGATTTCCCATTGTCTCCTTTCCCGAAAGCTAATATCGAACGCGTTACTGTCGAACGCGTAACGTAAGAATGAGAACTCTGTTTAACTCGCATAAGAATAATTGATTCAATAACATAAGCAATACAATTCGTGAAGAAAAATTTAGAATAAGCATAAATTAATGTATATAATTTACTCACTCAATAATTAATTAACAAATAACTGCAATTAACTACACATTAATCCATAATTCTAAACTAACCAAAAATCACTACATAACATAACACAGGGGGATAATATTTGGTGGCAACAAATTGAAAAGTGAATCAACGCTTTGAATGCCGTTTTGAGACTAATAGCCCATACGGGCTAACGTCCATTTGGGATAAAAGTTATTGGGATTGGGGATAGAGTTTTGTATTCTTTGGTAGCATAAACTTATTCTTTATTAGCATAAACTAAGTCCTAATAGACTTAGGGGGAATTATCACTGTGTCTGAAAAGAACTGCCGAGTGTTAATAAAGTTTAAAAACAAAACTTTTTATTAAATCGGAATATAAATGCATTATTCGCGCTTACAACTCAACCACTACTTATGACGATGTAATGTAAATAACATTCGATTTCAAATTTAGCCAAAGGTTACACAATTGATTTAACGCGAAGTTGGCTCAAACTTCTCACCGCCGTAGTAATTTAAATGTTGGCAACTCTAATGAATATGAATGAGCCGGAAAATTATAATCTTATCAGAGCTAGCAAAACTTACTAGTTACGTGACGTAGCAAGGCAGAAATACGCTCTGTCTAACAACCTGAGAAATCTCGATGCTGCCAAAAATACCTAATGTCTCTACAACCTCTAAAACAGAGAAATCTGAACTAAATATCTTTGCAAAGTGGAGATGGCTTGTGATAGACGCCATAATAATATCCCCACAGTTTTGATTTAAAAAGTATCTGTGACATTCTTATATATTAATTTAATTAGTTATTATGATTTAGATCTTTACTGTCACTTGTGTCATACTTTTTCCTACCAGAATGTAAATTAATTTAGGATATTGAAGCCGAGATTGTTGGGTTGTAAGAGAAAGCCTGTTCTGCCCGTCGAGGCCACGTTACTAGGTTTTTGTTAGCTCACATAAGATTCCATTCATCGGCTTTGTATTATTATTATTATTGACATATAAATACTTACGCCGGTTAGATTTGTAAGCCAACTTCGCGTTAAATTGAATTGTGTAATCTTTGACTACTAGCTTAAATTTAAATATGAATATTTTTTTTTACTTATAGTTATATCGTCACAAGTGGTCAGTTGAATTGTAAACAGGAGTCATGTATTTATGTTCAAAATTCTGATTTAGCGAAAATGCTTGTTTTAAGACCTTCTTAAGACTTCTGCTGAGACTTAGCGATAATTCACTTAATGTCTGTTAGGAGTTTAATATTAGTTTTGCTACCAAAACAACTTTATAAATCTAAATCTTCAAGCGAACACGTTTTAATTGAATTTGCTGAGACAGTTTTGCATTTGTTTTTCACAAAGGTTGAAAAAACAATGAATAGTGAACATTTTTACTAGAGACTACCTTTTAAGACAACAACGTCTGAATATGATCAGTTACTTTAAGATATGTAAAGTATTTGATGTGGATTGCACATGACTTCCTTGTGCTGCCAATTATATTATACACGTTATTTGCCGCACTTCGTTTAACGTATTTCTCGCATTTCATTAGAGATATATTTCTCATTCAATCAGTTTAGCTCTCACATCCCGGCGAGGCAAAAATACATAAAAAGTTACTTTTCGTTAAAAAGCGTAAAATACAGAAAAACCTAAAACACCAAATACAGTTAAAACAATTAAAAAATAATTTTTGCAATTAGAGTTTCTACGCAAAAACAAGCAATTCGGTCAGCGGGCAGGTAGACAAAAATTTTAGTGCAGAAAACTGAAAGTTAACTTTTGGTCACACTGGGCAAAAAGACGCCGAAGATTTGACTTATTTCACTTTTCTGCTAAGAGTTTCAAATGTAAAGAAATGGCAACCTCTTTAGGCTTAGGAGCGCCACTTTTAAATTCCTGATAATTCTACAACTATTGCATGCAGATAAACTAACGCATAAAAACCTTAACTGAAACATAAGAATAACATAATTCAAAGTAGCAAAAACAGCGTTCAGATGGATTTGAGGGCGACCAAAATGGATATTCTCGTGGAACCATGGTACGCGAAATTTTTCACGATTACGATATTTCCTTTACATCGTATAAGAAAGTAAAAATACTAATAAGAATCGTCTCTGGACGTCACCTCTGTAAGACTGCCACTTATAGAAGGCCAAAATCATCTGGAACATTGGCTGGTAAACTAAGAGTTAGTGCATTCCATCAGTTTAAACTTTCACATGGGATTTATATTCTTGGTGTAATTATCAGCTGTGTTATTATTTCATATTCTTAAATAAATAGCTAATTTTTATATGTATTTAATATAAAGGAACGTAATTCTTTGCAACAGATTTTGCCTTCATAAATGTAAAATCCAGTACTTAATAAAGATAGATGTACACATAAAGCATTTGCCTTATAGGTGCTTCCTTTGAACATTTTAAATGAGTAACATACATATCATTTAAAAAGTATCTAATGATACGTATAATACACACAGAACATCAAAATTTCTGAATTTAAATATGTATTTATCAAACAAATAGACTCTTTTTATTTCAAAATGTGCTATGTTCTCGAATTACAGAAAAATTTCGCAATGTTACTTTGTTTCTACTTCTTGAAGATGCTTCAGCAAAAATAAATAAAAAGTTAGAATCACGAGATAAGAATTTTTTACTGCACATTGTTTCACAAGATAAACCCCGAACGTAAAAAGATTCTATAGTTGCCTTCCGCCAATTCCTTTTTCATCAAAAAATATATTTCCACTTCTGTAGCAGAAATGAGTGAAGAGGGCATACGTGAGGTAGATAGGGTCGGCAGAAAGTCATTGCTCTTCAAAACCCATCCATGCCGCAGGGTTGGTCTCTTACTATTATCGAGAAGGTAAAGATATTAATAGAATTATTTTACCCTTCTAGCTAGGGTCGGTGACAAAATTGCTATCTCCACCTAGTTGGCGAAACCTTTGCTGATATCTTCATCAGTATTGAATAATACACCGAAAGAGGAAAGAATATTCAACACCAAAAGAGGCAGTTTTTTCGAAAGGCAGGAAAGGCAAATTATCTTAAAGAGGAAAAGCAGCTAGGAAATTGTAGGGTTCCTCACTCTTTTCGTCTAAAGTAAATATCGAGGAACCCAGTAAACTGTTTAGCGAATTATCCCTGAGTTTAAATAAATGAAGATGTAGACTCAAGAAGGGTTAAAATATCCCTTATTTCACTCAAATAAGAATAACAGTTGGCCCCTTTCTCGGGCTTACAACAAAGCCTCCACTCGGGCTCAAACTCAGAATAAGAAGTAAGAACTAAACTATAACTAACTAAGATACTTAGCTGAAGTTAACACAAGTACCTAACGTATTTGGCATTCAATTTAAACTAGCCGGCGAATATCAAAAGACAAGTAATAATACGGCCGAAAGTAACAGCTTCAAGAAAGATTTAGCCCAAAGGCAAATACGCGCTACACAGGAATTCTAGCTCTATCTCTCACTAAGTAAGATGAATCTTCCTTAAATCCTTCCTCTAACTCGTGTGCATTCAACGCGATTCTAAAAACTCATTATTGTATTGAGTTTTAATGGAAACAAGAAATGATAAGAAAGTGACTTTAAAATAAAAATAACTGTTATGAAATTAAAATAAACCTTACAAAATTATAAAAAAATATTTGAAACTTCCAGCTGCATTGAAGGTATACTGATTTGCATATGAAGAGGAAAAAAGAGTGCTATATAATGGTAGGAAAAACACATTAATAAAAATGAACATTTTAAGTTTTCCTTGCTTTATTCGTAACCTTTTCTTTTCGGGGTCGTTTACTGTGCTCGTCGAGATCTGAAATCAGTCAGCCCAGGTTCTGAGGAAAGAAAATACTAACTTGATTCCTAATTAAATTCCCCGGCAGACATCATAATCTCTCCTCTTTTCAGTCAACAGTAGAGCGAAAAGACCCATCTCATCTGAAAAAAGGGTGAGGCTGCCAAGGCTTCGAGGCAGAATATGCAGCCTCTAAATTGGCCCCAAATGAGTACATAGAACGCCCTTCTTCTAATAAGGAGTTGACATTCATAAGTATGACCCCCCACACTCAGCTTCATTGGCAGGAACAATCAAAATATAGAATTGAAACACGCTAAAGAGAAATAAAGAGGATTAACAAACTCAAATATTCTTTTACGACAGACGTTACCATCAATAAAACAGAAACCCTGATGGGAAAAAACTGATTTAGAGAAGCCTATTCTGAAACACAAACGGTAGCCTATGAGGCAATCTAGTATTGCAGTGGTTTAAAAAATTGATCATTTACCATTTCGTCACCGGAAACGTTGTCCAGAAGACATCACATGGAGTGAGTGATATTACGTCTTCAAGAAAGGGGAAAGATAATTCGTAAATACATACACGAGAATCATACCAGCAGGTTACCGTCCAAGACGTCATTTAAGCAGAAATAATAATGTAAGTAGTAAATATTAAGGCTAAATATGAAATCAATATTGCGACTGCAAATATATTAAATTTTATCATATTTATTCGGATAAATCTTCCGCTCCTGTATTTTCTTCATACTACTTACAGGATATGATTTAGAAACTTTTTGTTTATGACAGATGTAAACAGCAATCACAGAAAATACAGCATATTATACAGCTAGAAGTATTACGGAAATTAATAATTTTAACTTGCTTTTTCTTTCCAAGAGAGAAATCAGTGCGTCTATTGATGAACTATTTTAAGTGTGATGCTTTTCCAGGTAAACCTTCCGTTCCACTGCGTAATTTTCTCCTTTCGATTTTCAAAATTTTAAATTAAATATAAAAAATCTCCTGTAGACATCACATGAATTCATTGTACGGTCTATTAAATTACGCTACTTGACATTGAAAGTGCAACATCAAGAAGAAATAGTTTCAAAAATTATGCATATTCAAGGCAAACGCACGTCACCGAGTTGTGCGAATTATGCGAAATGCGCAACTCTCCCACACACGTTGAAAAAGATATAAGAAAAGGAACCTGCAGAATGTTCAGCTTTCGTGCCGTTATTTCTGCTAGGGAAATAGTCGTAGAAAATTTGTTACTGTCTCAGATGACACGTGTAATAACAGAGAATGCCAAACCGTCGTCAACGGAGGCAGGTCCAGCAGGCAAATGATTTTACAAAGGGCATGGTGATCAGGCTGAGAAAGGAGGTTAGTCCATACGGCAAATCTCAGCTGACACATTTAAGGTGCACTGGCCGTGGCTACGATAGTTAGAACAAAGAAATGTGGCCATTTCGAGGGGTGCCGCTGCAGCCAGGAAGACGTCAGCATCCGTGGATTGATACATGCGCTGACAAGCGGTGGCGCACCCGGAAGCCATTTTGCAGCATGTTCAAGACACCCCGGATGTTCCCATATCTACCAGAACCATTGCCTTTGACTGGTGGCTAGTGGCCTGTATTCATGGTGTGAGTTAAGAAGACTGCTATTGACTCTTATCATAGATGCTAATGTGTCTGCAATGGTGCCGGGCTCCAGCGATGCGGACGACCAAGGTCGTGTTCTCAGACGAGTCACGCTTCTGTTTCTCCCGTATCGTAGGAGTATGGCGTCGATGTGAAGACAGATCCGATCCGGCACCAATTGTGGAACGCTCCACCTCGCGACAACATAGCGTCAAGGTTCGGGACGCAATTGCATACGATTCCAGATCACCTCTATTTCGTATTCAGGGCACTATGACGGCCCAACAATACGTAGATGATTTGCTGAGGCCGGTGACATTCCTCTACATTCAGGGAGTGCCCAGTGCCCTTTATAAGAAATACAACTCCCTACCACACACTGCTTTTATCAGCCAATGTGTTCTTAAAGGTGTACAGATAGATGCTTCCCTGTCTATCGTTCTTTCCTGATCTTTCACCAATCGAACACATTTGGGATGTGACTGGACGCCATTTTCAGACGCTGCCGTTGCCGCATTCAGAAACGAGCTGTGACAAATGTTTGATAGAAAATGGAGAGCTATTCCTCAGAACACCATCCGTAGTTTCTTTGATTCTGTAGCTAGATGTATTGTTTAGTGTATCGTCGTTCAAAGGGGTTCTACAAATGCACTACTGGCAGTAATAGGGCCCGCAGGGTAGAGTGAGGCGGGCATCTCCTGCTCCAAGCTAGGCTTATCGGGAAAATAAGCAGGAAGGGAGAATACCTGGATCCCCTATTAGTAAATACCTCGTGTCCCCCCTACATTTACCCATACCTATAGCTAACCTACTGGGCCGACGCTAATCTCGCTCTGTATTAAGCATATCATTTCGAAATAAAGATCCTTATTCTCGTTGCTGTCTCTCTCTGTCTGGCGAGTCTCATCACTTTCTAGCCACTCCTTCTTGGTGTTGCAGTTTCAGTTTCGGGTAGCGTATACACATTATTTGCTGCACTTCATTTAAACTTATTTCTTCGATCAATTCAGTTCTCACTTCGCAGAAACCTCTAAATTGAAACCTTCTCTTGGTGAGCCTCTATATTGGATAATTGCGCACTTTTGCTTTAGCTCTGTTACAGTCAAGACGCTACTTCGCTCCGTTTACTTTGTTGTGCTGTTAACTACGCCATCATCTAACATGTGAGACTGCATGTCAAACTGCTGGGTGCGTATTTCGCCTATGGTCAGTGATCATGTGTGATGAAAAATATGTTTATGTAATTAGTTCCTGTCTCTCAATAAAAATTATATTCAAGTCGGTCACGTCTGTCTACAAGTCTTCCTCGAGTGTCATTATGCATATATATATCTGGTGCATCCGGTTGCAAAAAAAAGGGAGGTGCGTAACTAGATATTATAACAGTCTCATATACAAATTTCCAACGATCTGCTGCTAATAGGTTTTCAGTTATGCGATATACATACATACATACATACGTACGTACAGACGTCATAAAAAATCCTTTTGAATCCATTTTGTAATCCGTTTTGTATTAAAGGTCCTTTATTCTGTCTGTACGTGCAAAAGTCATGCAAAACCATCATTTAAATGTATTCGAGAGAACTCAAAATGGATATTTTCGTTGCATTATGATGCCTGAAATGTATTGTGATTACAATACTCCCTTTACTTTGTACAAGGAAGTAAAAAGAAAATACTCGAATAAATACCCGTAGTAGCAACCCCTTTCCTAGGAAAATTTGAAAACTGGTTTCATTTGTCAGGAGTTATCGGTAAATTGCTGAAATATCCCTAATATTTTAAGCAAAACTCTGCATGTTCTGCTGCTTGAAGCTTTCCGAAATTAATGTTAAGAATATCTATTTCACAGATTTCTATACCTCATACATTCAATTCCTTCAAGTTATAGTTTTATTCCCCGATTATATGTATGATTATTAAACTAAAGTTATTGCTATGATTAATATATATTTCATATTTCTCTTACGTACAACTACATCGCTTATCGAAAGTGCAGCCTAACTTCAAGATGAGCGGTTTTTATAGCTGTGTGTGCAGATGAATCATACAATTTGTGTAAAACGTAAAAGTTTTTAGGCGCAAATTACTATACTCTACCACAATTAAAGTGAAATGTCTTCAAAATTTTACACTTCTTTTTACATTAAACATTACAGGAACTCTGTTTCTACTAAATCACAATTGTAAGCGGGAAAGAATAGGATTTTTTTCCCCACATTCTTTCTATACAATCAATTCTGATGACAGATTTCAAGGTTATACAAAAGAATTCTATTGGTGAATATTTTGTACCCTGCCATAAGAGTGTCACCTTTGCTTTTCATCAATCTGCATTCCATGCCGTCATTTTTATCAAAATCGATAGCATTTGTGAAGTTAGAGAAGTAGCCCACAGCATTTTAAGATTTCTGTCAAAAACAATTTTCAGAGGTATTGCTTTTAATATTTGTAAATGAACTGAAAACGGGGTGCTTCATTTCATATGAAACATCATTACTGAACAAACTGATTATATTAATGATTGCAGCTCTGAATAAATTACGTTAAAGTCAGTCAACAGTGTTAAAATTGGTCTAGGTGTAAGGTTTATCCTAAGTTTATTAACAGTTATTTTAAGTTTTGTATCTTTCCTATCTTATTCTAATTTCAGCTTACAGTTTCCTGCCAGAATGCAATTTCAGAAACGCAGTTAATGCCAATGAGAAAGAGTACTATTTAAGTCGTGACTTCACCAACTTCGAGAGAGAAAGAGAGTCTGATTCCCTGACTAAGCGCGCGTTTGGCTTTGACTAAATTCTCTCTTAGTTACTACGCTCGGCCATACCTTAGACCTTTGCTTGGCTTCGCCGATTTAATTAACACTTAGGGGCCAACTAGTTAGATTTCTAATAGCTTCGGCTATAGCTTTCAAATAGCTTAGTTAAGCTAGTTTAATTTAAATTAGTATTATTTTAAGTTCAAGCCCGAGTGGAGGCTTTGTGAAAAGTTCCAAGTAGGGACTGATTGTAAATATTCTGAAAAATAAAGGGTTATGAACCCTCTTTAAGCCTTACGTGTTTTATTCACACACTTAAGAGATTATTTGCTTGTTAGTGTTCGTGGGGTTCTAAATTAGAACTTTAGAATTAAATAGTTAAACCCCACATAGGTTTTGATATTTTACTAAAAAATTTGCATTTTGATTTTATTTCCGTAGAATTTATTCCTCATTCTACCTGCTGATTCTAAAAAAATCTGTAAATGAAAGGTAAAAGTTTGGGAAATGTTATTTATATCACAGTAAATTTAACCACGCCTTATTTGTATTCAATACA
Organism: Stegodyphus mimosarum; assembly: GCA_000611955.2. NCBI lineage: Eukaryota > Metazoa > Arthropoda > Arachnida > Araneae > Eresidae > Stegodyphus > Stegodyphus mimosarum. Next base: position 1,475,414 of record KK118582.1, on the reverse strand, counting down.
AATGAGAAATGTTAAATATTATACTTTAAACTTGAATTTCGAGATTATTACAAAATTGCTTTAAATTTAATTCTATCATGCAACGTTATTTGTACAAAAGTTCATTTACTTGCCACGTGCAATACATCAAATTGCACATATATACTATAATACGTATATTATGCTGGTAAAATACTAAATTCTCAAGTTGTACTTTTCTGGTGGCTTTTTATTTCCTTGTACGAAATAAACGAGTACTAAATAAAAAATAAAGAATGGGATCAGTGAGAAATAAATGGAATTTGAATGGATTCAGAAGAGACTTTTTCCTGACATCTGTACGTACGTACGTACGTATGATGTACTTACTCGAGATATGTACATATCTCGCATAACTCAAAAACGAGTAGCCTCAGAATGTTGAAATTTTGTATACGGGACATGTAGTAGTGGGTAATAACATGTAGTAGTGGGCCTCCATTTTTGGTTAATGGAGGCCCACTACTACATGTTATAGGAGTCCACTTAAGTTTACAGGAGAACCTCCACTTAAGACAGAAAGTTAAGATATAACTTACGATAGAAAATAAAAAACTAACTTAATTATAACTAACTAAAATTTAGCCGAAGATGTACAGAAATAACTAGCCGAGTTGGCCCTTATTGAAACCTCGCCGCGAATGCTAACAGACACGTAAGACTACGGCCGAACGTAGTAAGATGGATTTAAAGCAACGACGTGGTCAGAAAGCAGAACACGCTATACTGAGAACTTCTGATGGGAAACAAGAGAACAAAGGAAAGGTTTTCAAAATTAACAATAACAATTAGAAAATTAAAATAATTCCTACAACACATTTTTAGAACAATATCTATAAAGAATTAAAAAAATGCAAATGTTTTTGAATAAACATTTCTGGCAACAGCTTGTTATTTGATATGAGAAATATCGTCTTTAAATTTATTCTTTCAAAATGTCACATGTAAACAAGCTGTGAATTGTAGGATATGTTTTTGCTCTTCCTGAAAAAAAATATTCATAATATATATTTAAAAAATATGGTGAAATGCATAATATTTAAATTTCACGGCAGAAATCACGACAGAAACGTCTGGAGTAGAAATACTTCAATAATACACCATAATACATATTTCATAGAAATATTAGTAATTTTAATAGCAACTGATTAAATGTATTAGTAATAATGTTAATAATAACTAAGAAATTTTCACAATCACGTTATCAGGACTAATGTTTCTTCTAGTTGATTTTGCAAACATAACTGGAGTCCTGAGTAGAAACAGGGAGCTTACTAAAAGCTATGTTCGTGCGTGTGTAGAAGATACAACAAAGAAGGGTTCAAATTACCCTTTATTTGCTTATCGATTTTACAAACGTTCCCGCACTTCGGGACACAAAGACCAACGACTTGTGGTCTCAACGTAAAAGAATATAAGACTACTAACTAACTAAAATTTAAATAAGAGCTAACGTTTAATATTTTACACATATGGCTAGCATTAAGACTAGCCTTTGAAATTACTACGTCTGTAGTAGGCAAACTGCGGAAAACTACAATACGTCTTTAACTTTCAAGAGTATTAAAACCTCTGGCCTTAAAGGCGGACAGTAACTGATGGCAAGCTCACGTGAAGCATCGTAGAAAGAGGACTCTGTCTCTCTCCTTCTACTCTTGGCAAAAAGCTACAACATAAATACTGTTACGAAAAATTCGGCGGTTGCGCCTGTATGTAAGCTTTCCGGCATAGCACTAGGGTTGCCATAAAATAGTGTATGGTAGGGTTGCCAGATTGGCGACTTTATCTCCCATTTGGCGACCAAATTGGCGATATCCTATGGTCCAATCGGGAAGCTTCTAGAATAACTTCCTGTCGAGATATTTCTCGAAACGTGTGGAACTTAAAGAAAAGCTATATAAACCCTTGCGTTCCTGAGAGCAGTAGTTGCGAGTAGATTGTGAAGAGTTGCGAGCAGTGTGATTAAGTGTGATGAATTGTGAGAATAGCTGCTGACTGTGATTGCTAAGCTACGCGAGAGTTTTGTGAACGGAAAGCGATCGAGATAGTGCTTTGCCGTGAAGCTACCTTTACAGTATAGCTTGACAGTGTATTGGTGATTGTTCCACGGTGTTTATTATAAGTTTACTGTTGCCGTGAAGCTACCTTTACAGTTACAGCCTGAAGCTGTGTTGCTGTTTGTTTCAGCGTATTTATTGTAGATTTTCGACGCTTTTAAAGGTAATTTTGGAACTGTGCTGTAAATAGTGATTCTTGTAAATAAATTGTGCTTTTTATTGTTCTGCATCGTGTTTTCATCGGATACTCTCAAATCCACGAACCCGCATAATGCAACAATACTTAAGCGTTAGCAAGTACAATTTGCATAAATATATTCACGCGTTAATTCTTGCCGGAAAAGGAAAATAAGAGATGATAGTAGAGGTTTAAAATGAAATAAACGTTGGAGAACTTTAAATCCTTACAAAGTAAGATAAAATTTTATTTTAAAATCGAACGTGTATGCTAGTATTCTTATGATTTTTTACTTTACTTTTTGATTAACTCAATATTCTATTTCTTCTTATTCCAGAGTAATGAGACGTAGATAGCTATAAATAAAAATTTAATACTTAACAAAATTTACTTCAAACTGATTTCTTATCGTTATATATTAATGAAAACACAAATAAAAGTCATAGTCTGAAATAGTATCCGCTAAAGTTAGAAAATGGTTATACCTGGCTTCTCATTAATTCCATTTATTCTGGCAGTTGCATGGATGACAGAAGTTTCTTGCAGTAAACTTCTAAAATTAGAATTTTTAATCTATTTTTCCTTTAGGAAAGACCATCAGATAGAAAAAAAAATGATATTAATTTTCTCATAAAAATCCTGATTAGGGTTTCGCAATTACGCAATTTTTTTTTCCTGTGTGGATTACACGAGAAAGTTTTATATATCCGCAGAATTGCTAAAAATTCTTTTTTCTGCTAATTTAGAAAATCTAATTAAATACGTTTATAAATAAATATTAAAACTGGTTTAATACTTATACTGTAAATAAAGGATGACTGAAATATTACACTTATTTTTTGCATTTTAAACGCATGTAAAAAATAATGTCTCGGTACATTTTCAATAAATAATTTTAATTATGTACTTTTATTTATGTTTCACGAATATTATTCAATTATGTTGCTAAACATATTGATTTTAAAAAGGAAAAATGCTTTGCAAACATGTTTTCTTAAAATTTTAATTACTTAAAGATATCGAACATTTAAATATCACTTTCTCTTCCTATTTTTAATGTTTTCAGCCCGAAAATTTTTATTACATTTCTTAAAATGTTCTTTATAACTCTGAAGATTGTTTTTCAATTTATGAATTAGTTTTCAAAGAAGAAATAAATTAATTTTTGCGTTTTTGTGTGTATGCAAAAAATTCGAAAAGAATATGATTTCTATTACATTTTCAGATACAGTACCTTTTCTTCTCACTGTGTTGCAAAATCCACCTTTGATTAAGTAAATAATAATAAACATGCGGGAAAAATATCATGCAATTTGGTACATAATTTTTGAATTTTTTGTATTTAAATAAAAAATTTATACAAAAAAAAATAGAAGCTGAGTAAACGCAGTTAAAAAAATGAAAACTCTTGATATGGTTATAAAATTATTTTCATTCTTTTTAATACTTTTTGTACTTTATCTCCGTATATCTGTTTCCAAATTAAAGTTGCTGCAATTCTGTTGGTTAATATTAACAGAAGTTATAAGCTTTTTTGTTTGTAAATCTTACCTGTCCAGAAATATTGCAAGAAAAATCGTAAAATGTCAAAATTACTTTTTAAATTTATTTTTATTCATTATGATATATTCAAAATATTCATACTTAATATATGAATAATGCAAATAGTATATATGAATTAATAGCAAAATATTTCTAGTCTATATTAACTATTTATTTAATTAATCTTTTTTTAGAAATTTTAGAAAATAGAGTGATTTTATTAAATCATTTAAATAAATTCAAATTTCAGCAATCAGAGAAATGTTTTACTCAAAATTTGTAGAGATATTAGGATTTTTTGTGCTGACAGACGTGAAAAAATTAGCACCGCCTTCGGCAGGTCTCGAATCTCGGACATCTCGCATAATCGGATCTCGGACTCTCGCCGAGTGTGCTGACCATTACACCACGGAGACATGCTAAGAAGGTGGGAGAAATACCTCATATACTCCCCCTTCTTAAAAAACACTTGAGTCCCTTGAGGATTAGGGGACCCAATCGCCAAATTCTGGTGATAGAGAATCATCATCCACTACCTTTTTTAGTTCGAGCGCCACTGTAGAGACATTAAGATTTTTGATGCCCAAAGACGTGACAAAATGAGCAATGCCATCGCCGGGACTCGAACCTCGGACCTCCCGAATACGCGCCGGCTGTGCTCACCATTACACCCCGAAGGCATGCTAAGAAGGCGGGAGAAATTCCTTATAAAATTTCCGACAGCATGTGCGATTACTTCCACTTTTTAGCCACTTGCTGTCGTCTATATATTAACTTTAATTAACTTACGAGGAAACTGGCTACTATTACTTTTTTGTTGCTTTCTAAAAGAAATTTTGCAACTATCTAAAATACCCGCAAGTTTTTTGGTGCATTTCCCATACATCCCAAAGGCTTTTGTATTTCTTTCATAGTGCCTACTGTTTCTTTATTTAATTCACAAGCTGCTTCCATTACAGAACATTTCACACGTAATTTATACAAAAATGTTTCTTGTGGACATTTCACCGAAATCATACTCTGCAAACGGTTGTTAGCATTATGAATTGCACAATGTACACATCTTCCTGGCAGTTCATTTGAAGCAAGCCTCTAACAAATGGGAAGAAGAGATGTTTCTTTTATTGATACTTTGGTTGTATGCTTTTTTGCAGCAGGAGAATGGTTTCCCTACTCAATTCTGCACAGAATTCCTTGTGGGGCCTCACGATTTTAGGACCCTAAGTGATACTTTCTTCAAACGAGGTAGATATCAAATGGAAATAGAAATTGAAGCAGCTTGCTTTGAGGATCAAAAATGACAAGAATGGTAATGCGTAGAAAAGGAGGTGAGACCCAGAGATCTTGCATCGTGGTTACGTAGTAGATATCGACGAATCCGAAACATGTGTGGTGAAGCTTGACAGCCACTTAATGAAATATTGTCACATCATTTATTGGTATTCCAGCTTTCAATATATATTTGCCTGGAACATCACCTTTAGATAGCACTGATTGGCAAAAGTACCAAGAATCTGCATCTGTGCAGCATTTCGATCGTTGGGATTTGATATCAGTAGAAATGCTAGGATACAGAATCATATATATTGCAGTTTTCTTAGCACCTTATGTCACAAAATAGCTTTCTGGTAATAAATAGTGAGCTTTTTAATTATTGCTTCTTTTAAGCTACCGTGAGCTCTTTCTTTCCCAAACGCTTTATATATGTAGTCCTTTACAACAGTTCTCGAAACTAATCTTTTCCTAACATGGTTTACGCATTCGTCCTTTATTTCAAAATCAAAACCATAAACACTTTTTTCACACAAGTAATTAAAAGTTTTACAATCACCATCAGACAGCGAAGTTAGATATTGAAATCGTAACGATACGAATCGTTTAAAGAGAACCAACGCAAGTTCCATTTCAACTGAACTAGACGATGCTTTACGGTTTCAATCGCGCTCACTTTTATGACCATCATACCATATTTTAAAATCAGCACTTAAAATTCTACTAATTCCTCCTTTTCTAATGAACAATTGCTGCAGAAATAACATCATGCTATGCACAAGGCAAAACAGATACCAAAGGTTCTTTCCGAAGATTTACACAGATGGCTTCAGCTTCAACAACGGAAAAGGATGAGCCATAAAATGATCATGACGCAAAGAAGTTCAAATTTCAGCTCGATGTTGATAATAACGTATTTCTATCGGAATTGTTCGCAATCTTACAGGCAATTGAAGAAAGAATACATCCGTATCTCCGAAGGACAAACATCTATACAGACTTTCTCTTAACAATGCATGCAATTGCGAACACAAGTAATAAATCGTCACTAGCTCAAGAAATTCTGAGCAAATGCTTCAGTACTTAAGGCCAACACTTCTTTCAAACTTGGATTAAAGCTCCTGATGGCACAAGGGAAACAAAAAGCTGATTTATTAACAAAGCAGGCAGCCCAAAAAATAAGTTTCCTGAAAATAAGCATTCCCTAACCAGCTTCACACTTGAAATTAAAACTGCAAAATACAACCAAAAGCTCATAGCAACTATGGTAGATGCTGCCAGTATAGGGATTTTGCAACCTCTTCCCCATAGTTAACTCTTCTGCGATTCATGTAATCATACAAATCATGTGGTGAATCACCACTTTCCTTTTTCAACAGATTCATGGGTATGTGTAGAAAGGTTTCACTCCGAACATAATCTTTTATCTGCCCGTTAAGAGAGTAACTTCATCTAAAGAAGCTAAATAAAAGCGAATTTTTCCCATCCCTAAGATATACACTCAAAACTAAGCACTTAAGGAATAAAATAGGGAAGGCTATTAACCTTCTAGCTACCAGAAATCAAGAACTATGCAATGCAAATTAGCCTCTAAAAATTGCTTCATTAACATCGAAACAAAGCAATTAAGTATAAATACAATATTTGCTCGTGCAACTCCACAGGAAAGCAGTAACATCAAACAGTACGTAAAGCACTGAAGTGTAGCACAAGGGGCTAAGCTTATGTATCCCTAAGGAACGAATGGCCAGATTTTGATGAAGATTCAATAATTTCTTGCGCAGTTAATTGCCATCCGCCATCAGTCCAAGAAGGATAACAATTCTTAAGCAACAATTTAATGTATTCCTAGATAGCCACTGTTTGTATATAATGTTTAATGTATAATCTAGGCAGCTATGTAAATACCCCACATGCCCAAATCTGAACATAAAAAGGGACAACTGATGAAGCCTCCAGCAATAGTAAAGTTTGCGATCTCGGTTACAGCAAGCAGCAATAGCACCTTGGCAACAGAACTGCACCTTGAGCATCAAGAAGGCGATGCTAATCTGGATAGACAGTGTAAAAAGCCTTTTAATGCTTACTAATTGTAAATAATATGTGGTCAACCTAACATTTTACTGATCATTTAAAAGTCAGTCACATAACCTGTAAGGATATCAGTAACACATTCTACTTCTATGAATGATGAATGCCCACGTTTTAGACACGTTCTATCAAAAGAAATGCTTATGTCCACTATTTCTGCAGCATTTACACAGCTGCCTTGGTACGCAGTTTTAATCTCCTCAAGAATGTTCACAAATATATTTTGCGATGCAATAGAATATGCAGAATCAAAACGTTTTAGACATGTGTTGTATGTCATTGATGAAAAAGGTGGGGAACTCGTGATTATAAAAAATTTTTCAATGCCTGAACATCCCTTTCCTATATATGAAAAGGCTGGCATTTCATGTACATTTACGTCATATTCGACGTTAGTTGTCTTTCTGCATGAGTTTACAATATATTTGGTTTCCTCAGAAGGTATAGAAATCAAATTTAATTCGTAAGAAAAAATCCTAATTTAATTCCAAATTCAAGCTTTATTTATCACAATCAGGAGTCTATTTATCGCAATCAGGGCACTTCACAAAACCACAAAGCTTCCTAATTTGTTTTACATTCACAATAATAAAATGATCTGCATTGGGTCTTTCATTCTTTTCAACAACATATATGTTTTTTAGCCTAATATTTGCTCCAACATAATTTTCAGAAACGCTGCTGTCAAGAACTTCATCATTGTTCTTACACCACCACCTGTTGTTCATATTCATCATTCGTAATTTCCGTTTCTGACGAAACATATCTAAGTTAGTTGATTCTTTATACAGAAATACATTCTGAGCTAAATAAAAGGGTAAAAAGCAGAAATCAAGAGAGACTGCGAGTTTAGAAGTAAAAAAATGAAAGAAAGTATTTATTTCAGCCGCACTTAGTATTCAAATTGACATGTAAACAAAGTTCGCTGATAGTTACAGTCACAGTTAATTGTGTTCCCCTCCTTCTGTACTTATTCTGAATAAATAAAAATAAGGCAAATAAGAATTAAAAGAAAGTAAACACTGAGGCGGGCGTGTCATTTAAGCTGTCAAAATAATTAAAGCCCATTTTATGCCATTTATTATTGTCAGGTAGTTTCAAAATGTTTTCTCAGTGCAGCAATAATATTAAAAAACGCTTTAAAAAAATTAGAACATTGCTATTTTCATCATTTTTCGCCAATCTTAAGGTACCAAGTCCCCTTAAAAAATCTTCTGATTACAATTTTAAGTAAAGGAAGTTTAGATTAAGTTCCTTTCTAAGGGATACACTTTCTTACGCTGATCAAGAACGTTCTTTCTTATAAAAAAGTTGAATGGTTGTTCTCAGGTGCAGTCAGTTAGCAATAATTTCTACTTTACTTTGTGTCGAACACAATCCGTTGAGTAGAAATAATAATACTCCTCTGAGTCTTTAAAAGTAAACCTTGGAAAAAAACGCCTTTCAGTTATCTAAACTTGCGAATTTCTTTGAGTTATCTAGTATGTTCCTCTTTCTCCAATTCGAATGAAGGAGTTTTAGTAGACTTTGATATGACTAAAAAGAAGAGATCCATTGATTATCTGCATACATATACAGGCCCATCAGCGGTCGAGCGGTAAAGTCGCTGAGCACTGGCAGATCGGTCCGAGGTTCGCATCTCGCGAATGGGCTGGCTGCATGGAGGTGTTTTCATGGTTTTCTTCATGTACAACATGTATACGAGTCAGGTTTTTTCGGAAGGTTCTGCACAAAGGAATTCCTCCCCTCTATCCTCACCTCGATATAGTCCTGGAGGCTTTGCCGTAATCACAGAAACTAAACTTATACACAGAGTGTGACAGAATTGGTCATCACAACTTCAAGGGATGCCAGAACATGATAAAAGTAACACATTATGTAACACAATACGTGGTGGACTGTGAAAAGGGAACTCAGTCCCCCAGTAAGTAAGAAGAACTTAGAGAGCGAAAAATCATTTGAATCACTAATATTTACAAGAAAATGGTTGATATTTACATGAACACTTCAAATGATTGATCATGAGGACAAAGTGATTGGCATACACTAAGAGCATGCCCATCGTGTCGTGTATTTTTAATTCTGACCACAGAGTCTTTAGAAGAGCTTCACTAAAGAGATCCATCGCCATTAGGATCCTTGTATTTCAGTTGCTGGTGGTTTATTTTACCAATTTTTGCTAATATCAAAAAGTGCTTGTTGCAAATATCCATGACGAAAGCGATTTTTCTTTTTCCACGGTCTTCAAACTTACTTTATCAGGACTTAGCATTCTGTGTGTATTCTTTGAGAACATGGTAAATTCTGTAAAGGGGTTCTTATCCTCAAAATCTAAGTCCTGAACTGGAACAGGCAGCGGAAGGTACGCTATGTTCTGATGTAACTGCTGGGCTGGAGAATAACTGCACGTGAAGGGATTTGAAATCCTCTTTTATTCAATCACTATTAAATACAAACCTCCCAATTCGGGAGAGATACAGAACGTAACAGACCACACTTTGGTCGAACTTAACAATCAAATAAATTTAAATAAATTAAAATAGAACTTAAATTAAACTTTGCTTCGCAGAGCAATTCGCGGAAGTTGGCCTCTATCTAAAAGGGTGCGTAGCAAGGTATACTAAATACTACCGCACTTTAATTTATTTTACAATGCAATCACGTAGTAAGCACTATGGCTTATAAATTTAAACTGCTAGCTGGTCAGGCGAACGTTGAGCAGCGTGACCGTGATCTGAGGCAAAGCTCTCACACACCGAGAGGTTTCTACCTCTGGCTTAAATAGTGCTTGGCTGAACTTCAAAAATTAGCATAAGCTAAAAACGCGCGCTTCTTCTGACAGGAAGTTGAAGCAGAGAGGAGATAGAAAAGATTTAAATTAAAATAAACTTGGTTAGTTTAACTAAAACCTTACATACTTCCCGCCAGAATTGCGATAGTTAAACTACTTTGGTCCAAACGGACCATGTTGAAAACTAGCAATTCTAAATAGTCGAAAATTTCACTGTTCTAAACTTAGGCCAACTCTTACAAGGCAATATATGTTTGTGTAAAATACAGACGAAATTTTCTGGAACAACAATCTTCAACATTTTTTTTTTCAAGTCTTATTCTTCAAACAGTCTTACTCCTTCCAGCAAAATCTGGAAGGAAAACAACTTTAGTATGACATAATAACAGAATAATTCTAAGTGGTACAAATCCTTTTTTTTTTTTTCTGTGTAATTTTGCACACACACATTATCATTCAAGCACAATTAAATTCTTCCCCCGTATGCTCTCTCACCGGTGTTGGATGTAAAGCAAACCGCCATTGCGGGTTTTTATGTGTTCGGGGGTGTTCAACTCTTCCACCTACAATCGACTAACATTAGTTAGAACTTGACATACGAGACCTGAAAAAAACGCCCTATAACCAGCTAATCCTAAGGTTCTCACTAGCTTTATGTCTAACACTTTAAGTGTATTTGGTGGAGAGCCTAATTAACACTTGCATTCTAAAATAGTGAATCTTTAACTTTTCATGCATACAAATTCGCAGTTTGCACACAACATTCACATTAATATTGCACTTAACGTGCATTGCTAGCATAATATTATTTGTTACATTTCATAACACATTAACAATTTCACAGCAATCCTGAAATGCAAATAGAAGTTAAATTTCTAAGCTTACAGAAATATAGGTTAAATTTCTAAGCTTACAGCAAGTGCTTCCTATTCCTTTCTCAAGGTACTTTCTTGAAATATCAAATTACATTGAATTAATAGTCTACAGACTAAATCGTGTTTTTCAATTTTCCGAATTTTCATTCTAGACATTTTACAAGTCTTTAGACAAAGCGTCGTACAAAATCATTTAGTTAACATATTCTTTTCAGCAATTCATTGCTTTTACAGAATTAATCTATTTACAAAATTAAGTAATTTTAAATCTTTAAGAATTACAATTTCTTTTAACAAAACATTTTACTTTCCATATGAGAACTTATCGCTCACTTGGCGTAAAAGTCAACCTCGCTTGAGGTAAAATCAGTCCTGCAACTTGCAGTATACTCAAAAATTAACTAAACTTTTGAATACGAAATTGTACTTATCTTATTATGATCGTCCATCCTTTTCTTGGCCCAATCTTTAAAACTTGAGTAAGTTGTGGCCTGGTTCAGTTTCCTCGTTTTTCGTTGTTCTTTCGGAGCCTGCTCGTCTCTTTTTCTTTTGAAATTCCGTCGTTGTATCCTCGGCAATTTCCTTTGTAGAGGAGGTTGCTCCGCTGGACGTTTGGTGGACTGGGCCCTTCTCTCCTGGGCCCTTGCTCGTTGCTTGTCCTGGTTCCTGCTGTATTCGGGAAGTTGATTCTCAGGCTGCAATCGACGTTTCTTGCTTCTCAGGCACCTGTCCGATGATTCCACAGTTCTTTTGGATACATTGGGCTTCCCTTGCCCATTCTGCTTTCTTCTCTTGGTGCGCTCGTAATTCCGTTCGTAGATTTGTTCACCTGCATCGTGAGACTTTCTTTTGAAACCACCTTTTTGGTTCTTATTTCTTTGTTGGGGGGGAGCTTTCTTCTTCTGACATTTCGATGCCGTTGTAGCTGGTTCCTGCTGTTTTTGCTGACGTATATCTTCCTGGCTAGTCGATTGCCTCGGATCCTGAAACGAATCTTTAAATACAGCCATTTTGCTGCGATTATAGAACGGTTTTATTTGGTCCACATTCGCTTTGAGCGTTTGACCATCATTTCTTTTTAATATAACCACTGCCCCCGTAATTTGTTCAATTGTGAACGGGCCTTCAAAACGCGGAAAAAATTTCCCCACCTTTTCCTCTGGGGCATTTGACAAGTTGTGTTTAATCTTCAACACTTCATCTCCCACATTGTACTTGACCTCTCTTCTTTTTAGGTCATAGTACAATTTCTGTTTTCTTTGGGCCATTTCTATATTTTCCGTCGCTTCCCGTATTAACTTTTGTATATCACTCATTTTAAATTCTTCTGCCCTTTCCTGTACAAAGAACAGTTTATCTAGGGGGGTCAAGATCTTTCTTCCTAAGAAGAGTTCAGCGGGTGTTTTTTGTGTAGTATCGTGTTTGGCGGTCCTAAGGGCAAATGCAAATTCATTTATATGGCTATCCCAGGTAGAGTGATAGTTTTTCACATAACTACGAATTATTTTCACTACATTTCTATTCACCCGTTCCGCTATGTTTGACTGCGGACGATACGGGACCATCTTTAGATGACGTATGCCCAGTTTTGCACACATTTCCTCAAACATTTTACTAACAAACTGAGGACCATTGTCTGAAATAACTTTTAGGGGCGCCCCGTATTTTAAAATATACTTATTTAGAATTGAATCTACTACAATTTTTGCAGACGCGCGTTTTAACGGAATTAACTCTAACCATTTGCTAAAATGATCCACTATAACTAAAAGATATCGGCTTTTATTAACTTTACTTCGAGGGTAAGGTCCAAGTAAATCGATGCCTATTATTTGATTTGGGAATTCTGATTTAATACTATTTAGGAACCCGGCCGGGCGGAAATTAACATAATTATTTAATTGACATGTTGGGCACGACTGGACATACGCCCTAGTAAACTTTTGCAGTTCTGGAAAGAAAACTGCCTCGCGAACTCTCTGAACAGTTTTTCTTATACCTAAATGAGCCGAAATGGCACAATCATGCAACTCTTCTAATACATTCAACCTCATGCTAGCTGGGATAACCGGTCTATATTCATGATTCTCATTAGTAGCTTTCGTATAGAATAACAGTCCGTCAATTAATTCGTAATTTTCGGCCCTATTTCTTATCGGCACAATATCCGGATGATTGAAATTCTCAGGGTCGGCCAAATAATTGTATATATTTTTGAACTCCGGATCTTTTTTGAGTTCGGCTATTACTGTTTCACGAGAATCTAATACTTTGGATGTTAACATGGCTATCTTAATTACACTTCCATTTTCATCTAAGTTAATTCTGCTTAAAGCATCTGCCACAACATTTTCTTTTCCCGGCGTATGTTTAATTATTAGGTTATATTCCTGTAATTTGAGAGCCCACCTTATTAATCTGGGTGATAAATTTTTTCCAGAATAGAGTCTAGTGACCGCCGCGTGGTCGGTATATACAGTTACTGGAGAACTTCCAAAGAACACACGAAATTTCTGTACTGATGCTAACACTGCGAGAGTTTCTCTCTCTGTTGCGGAATAGTTTCTTTGGGTTTCATTTAATGTTCGGCTGAAAAAAGCCACGGGCTGACCATTTTGGGAAAGCACTGCACCAATCGCGAAATCTGAAGCGTCCGCTGAAATCTCTAATCCCTTATCCCCTTCTGGAAATTTTAAGACGGGAGCTTGAGTCAATGCGTCTTTCAATTTTTGAAACGCCAAGTTGGCTTCTGCTGACCACGAAAACCTAGCTTTTTTTCTTTTCAACTTTAGCAGTGGCTCAGCTATTTTTGCAAAGTCTTTAATGAAAGCCCGGTAATATGAACACATCCCGAGAAACGACGATAATTTCTTCGCTGTTTTAGGAACAGGATAATTTCTAATGGCTACTATTTTTGACTGATCCGTTTCGATTCCCTTTTGGGAAATTTTAAATCCTAAATAACGTAACTCTTTTGCGGCAAATTTACATTTAGACGCATTTATCTTTAAACCAGCTTCGTTTAACAATGAAAATACTTTTCTTAAATCTTGTAAGTGTTGTTCTAGAGTACTACTCGTAATTATAATATCGTCTAAATATATGAAAGTGCTTTTACCAAGGACTGGTCTTAAGACGATGTCCATACATCTTTGGAACGTTGCCGGCGCGCCGGATAATCCGAACGGCATTCTAAGAAATGCGTACGTACCAGATTTCGTTATGAACGCGGTTTTGTGTACGTCCTCGGGTTTTACCCCAATCTGAAAATAGCCACTCGTGAGATCTAATGTAGTCATGTATTTTGTAGACGAAATATTTCGAATAATTTCTTCAATTATCGGCAACGGATATACAGGATATTTTGTAACTGAATTTAACTTGCGATAATCTATAGCAAAACGCCACCGCTTCGGGTGCGTAATCGGGTAATCATTATTTTTCTTACACAGGACAACGGGGCTAGCATAACTGCTAGAAATTGGCGTGATGATTTTATTCTTTAACATCTCTTTAATATGATGTTCAATTATTTCCTCTTTTGTCCTATCATATCTATATGGCTTTTGCCTAACTGGCTGAGCGTCCCCCGTGTCAATGTCGTGGTTCACCACCTGCGTAAAGCCTGGTACATCACTAAATAAATTCGCAAAGTGACTTACCAGACCTTGGATTTTCTCTTTTTCCTCTGCTTGTAAATGTTCCAAGTCCAGCTGCGGGGGCTTATCATTCTTCGCTTCAATTGGCTTCATATTTAATGTTAGTTCTCCCCCCTTGAAATCAATTTTTGCTTCTGCCAAACTAAAAAAGTCCACACCTAGAATAATACAAGTCTGCAGGTTACGCACAATATAAAACAGGATTCTTACCTGTTCGTTGTTGATACGCACGAACAATGGTACTTTTCCTAAACAGCTACATTTTTCTCCTTGGGCCGCTATGACATCCGTGTCTCTTGCACTAAAAATTCTGTAACGTCGAAAGTGCTTCTTAAAGAATCTTTCCGATACGAAGCTGCTTTGGGCTCCTGTATCCAAGAGGGCTGTCGCCGGTATGTTGTTGATTAGAACTTCAATCTTCGGCAAACTCAAATTCTTAACGACCACGGTGTTTAAATTGATTTTGGAAGGGTTTTGCGCTGCTTCGGACTTCTTCACCTTCCTCGAAGAAATCCCTCTTAGTTTAAATTCTTTTTCTTCTGGTTGCCCTCGGAATCTTTGCTTGTTCTTCTATTAAATTCCCTTCGTTCGCCGCTCGCTTTAGGAGACACATCTTTCTTCGGCCATTGCTTCGCCTTATTCCCGTAACTTTGATTTTGCTTTTGCTGCGGTCTTGGCGAACTCCACTGACTTCTTCGCTCAAATTGGCGTCGTCGTTCGTTGTCGGCTGTTCTTCGGCTTTCAAATTGTACCGCGAGCTCAAATAATCTGTCTAATGTTGTTGGATTTCTTAGTTCGATGAAATCTTGAACTTGGGGCAGTAGCCTAGGAAGTATAACTTGAATAATTTCAGGATCCGGGCGACTTCCATACAAAAGCTTGAAAACTTGAATTTTCCTCAAAATAAAATTAGACAAATCTTCTATTCTTTCTTGGTATCGGCTAAACAGTTCAGCTTCCAATCTGGCTCGATCTCGCACCACGGGAAATGCTTTCACTAGAGAATTCTTGAAATTTTCATACGTGTATGTGGGGCTTCCTGGTTCCCCCAAGAGATTCTTTCCGATGCACTTGAACCAACTTAGCGCTTGGCCCTTCAAAGCGCTGGTAGCAAGAGCGACTTTCTGAAATTCGTGGACTGGATATAGCATGAAGTGGGAGTCTAGCTTTTCCAGGAAATTGATTACGGCTGTCTTGCCGTCAAAACTTGCCGCTGGCTTCATGGCTGCTCGCATGGTTTGTACGATGTAGCCGAATCCTTCTATGCCAGGAGGTGCTATCTCAGGATTCTGGACAGGTACAGCAGGTGTCTCAGGTTCGTCTTCTTGTTGCTGAGGCCATCCTCTTCTTTCTGTGCGGGCGCCATTATCAGGACTTAGCATTCTGTGTGTATTCTTTGAGAACATGGTAAATTCTGTAAAGGGTTCTTATCCTTACGTTCTAAGTCCTGAACTGGAACAGGGAGCGGAAGGTACGCTATGTTCTGATGTAACTGCTGGGCTGGAGAATAACTGCACGTGAAGGGATTTGAAATCCTCTTTTATTCAATCACTATTAAATACAAACCTCCCAATTCGGGAGAGATACAGAACGTAACAGACCACACTTTGGTCGAACTTAACAATCAAATAAATTTAAATAAATTAAAATAGAACTTAAATTAAACTTTGCTTCGCAGAGCAATTCGCGGAAGTTGGCCTCTACCGAAAAGGGTGCGTAGCAAGGTATACTAAATACTACCGCACTTTAATTTATTTTACAATGCAATCACGTAGTAAGCGCTATGGCTTATAAATTTAAACTGCTAGCTGGTCAGGCGAACGTTGAGCAGCGTGACCGTGATCTGAGGCAAAGCTCTCACACACCGAGAGGTTTCTACCTCTGCTTAAATAGTGCATGGCTGAACTTCAAAAATTAGCATAAGCTAAAAACGCGCGCTTCTTCTGACAGGAAGTTGAAGCAGAGAGAAGATAGAAAAGATTTAAATTAAAATAAACTTGGTTAGTTTAACTAAAACCTTACAACTTTGCTTCCATGTTCACATTTCTCATTCCAATACGCATTTGTATTGCGCAGTTTGCTACTTTTGCCATACTGTCTTCCATACCTTTATAGTTGTGATCCTCAACTCTGTTTTATATCTGTATTTATTAGCTTCCATTTTTAACCAGCTAAAACAAATTCAAAGAATTATCTTATTTATACCACTTTTAGTGAAAATAAACCGTGTTTTACTGTCTAGAATTTTTCCCCGAAAGAAGAGAACCATGATTTATCATATATTTAATCATATAAAAATTGCTAAATATTAAAAAACTACTAAAGAATGGCATAAGAAATATTGGCGTCCATCTTCATGGAAACAAATAGCAAAAAAAAAGAATACTTTTTACATAAAGCGGGATTTCCTGCAAGCGTTTTGCGTCAAGAAGCTAAAAGAACAAGGCAAAGTCTAACAAAAGAGTATTAAAAACACTATGCATATAAGGGGGGGGCGGAGAACGGAAGCGGTAAACAGAATTAATTAAGGTGAAATAAAGGGAGTAGGGTTAAAACAGGAAACCAACTCTGTTACCCTTTGCGTCATTAAACGTGGAACGCGTATGGATGCAGCAGCATTAAAAGATTAAAATATTCGAAGGGTCGAAGATACCTCGTTATTTTCATGAATGCGGAGAGAGCTAAGGTTTAAAATAAAGCCGAGAATTCAAATTAACTCCCTAAAACAGTGCAGATAATGATTATGTAGATACAATTTGGACTGAATCTATTCGATGAAGCGGTTTAAGGGTATTACATTCAACAGTTTCGAACTCATAACAAAATCTTACATTAACTTCGGGTTTAATTTGCATTCGGGCGTGAAAGGGAAAACGTACCCGTCGAACATGTTTAAATTAGACCTTAGAATGAAGATTGTTTTTTCAACATTGTTTTATTTTGTTTTTATTACTTCACCATTCGTATGCAAACGTTATACTAAAAGGCGTGAAAGAAAACGTAGCGAATTTTAAAACTATAGATGATATGTTTCTTGAAGGCTGAAGAATTAAACTATCTGGCATCTTCTGTTAATCAAGTTGCTTCTTAGGAAAGTTGCAGTACGCCTTGTAAGTTCATTAAGAGTTTCATTTAATATAAAGGCTGAAATTTAAAATACTGATTTTATACTATGTACTGAAAGTTGGAGATGGAAATCGGCTTTATTTCGAAAGTTGTTGCCACTGCTCGCTTTCAAATCCTAGAGTTCGTTAACAAAAAATTTCTACGTTTTACTATGAAATAAAAATAGCATTGCCAAACATTAAATAAATTATTCCCGATACCAAAAATTCGTGGGAAGCCATTTCGACTGTTTCCCTCTTCGCACGACTTCAGTCAGCCGAAATATTAATGAAAAACTCTGAAAGCGCTAATTTTCGCACTCATTTTTTACGAGTGGCAACAGTGTCGTGCGTAAAAGTGCTTTATTTCGAAAAGTGTTGCTACTGCTCGCTTTCAAATCGCAGAGTTTGTTAATAAAAAATTTGCAAGTTTTAGAAAATCTATACGTATAAAGAAGAATAACTGTTTGTGTGTTTGTTTGTTTGCTCGCGTTATTTATTTCTGATCAATTATGATGAATGTTTTGCCTCATTTAATCGACTAAAATTAAACATAGGTGAAATATTGAATGGAACTTGACTTTTACTTTATTAGAAAGTCGAATATCATTAAAAACTTCATGCCATTGTTCCTGATATAATGAGAAGGAATTAGCTTATTTTTCTACCGAAATTTTTTATGTGAGTTCCATATCGCATCAGACAGAAAATGTATGATTATGAATGGTATTTTTTGCATTGTTATTAGAGAAGGATTATAGCGGTATGGTTCTGTCTGTTGTTACATGCATTACTCTCAATCTAACGTAACTGGCATCGGGTACTTTCGCTAGTACGATATATAAAACATAAGATATGAGAAAAATAGTAATAAAGTGTAAGAGTTGTCGTCCAACCGGGATAGACTCTGACTGCCGTAACGAACGGCTCGTGTTCGAATCCCGGAAAAGACATTGGTGTTTGTAAATGTATGCTGTCTGTGAGGGATGGGGGTCTCTAAGTATGTGGCGAGCCAAAATTCTTCTCGAGAGATTGGTGATAAAAGAAGAAGAGTGGGTGACCCCCGGACACGTCCCCCGAGGTGCTCTCGCTCTCAAAATTGGGACGGAACTGAGCTCAAATCGGGCTGTCACATATATGATGTCAAATGCTCTTGCCAACAGCAGACGCATCAGACTGCTTGCCACGATGAATGTCGCGAACTTGTGTTGACCATTGTAAGACAAGTGAGATTGGTGACAACAATGGTGTACAAGAGAAAGGGATGTACATTTCCTTATCCTCGACAAGCTTCCTCTTTTTCTTTCATGTATGAAAATAATTCTGATTGTTTAATAACAATAAAAAGATGAGACGGCAGAATAATGAGATAATGTAATTTCATTCATATTAAAAAAAACTTAGATGTCTACAGAATTGATTTCGTTCATACTGAAGGTTTTTGTACATTTTCGTTTTAGGTATGCATAGAATTTACAAACAGCATGGTCATTTGACGGGTTTGCCCGTTAATTACATATAAAAGTTATTCTGGTGAATATTCTAAAAGCGCTGTTATAACCATCTTTAGCTGAATAAATCATTCACATCAGAATGTTCATTTAGTTCATTATCTCAGCATTTTGATTATTTGAGTTTTTTGTATTGCTTCTCTATTCAAAAATTTTTATTCTTCGAAATGTCATCTAACATGCATGAAACTTGAAGAAATTGGGTATAGCTGTTTGGGCACATTATCTATTTCTCTGTATATGCAATAAATGAAGAAGATTGTTTAAGACACAGCACAGTTTGGTTAAGGTAAATATAGTAAAGCGTAGGAGGGCTGTCTGCTTAAGGGAAAGGATGCCTCCGGAGAGAACTTCCTAAAGGAAACTAACTCGTATTACATGGAGAAACCACGAATTCCAACCATGCAGCCATCCTGTTTGCCTGGGATCAAGCCCGGGTCGAAATTCCATTATTCACAGATCTTAACCTCTCAGGTATTCGTGGGGCTCTGAAGAATTCGTACTACAATGCAAAAGGAATTAAATCCTCTTTCCACAATTCAGTGTGATGTCGTATTCTTAATAAAGGACTTTTGAATAAAGAAGCTTGGCTTTCTTTGCTCAGAAACATAATGCGATATCGCACCGAATTTGTATTCCATTTATGATCTCTACCATCTTATTTGACTTCTCTCTTACCCTCTGGCACTGTTCGTCTATCAAGATAGGTCAACAGTGTCAACGTTTTCAAAAGCTGAGTTATAACCAGTCTATAAAAGAGATATTCTACCAGTGCTTCTGTGAATATCATGAGCGCTGGAGCAGAAGTGTATTACCAGATGTTTGTTACTTCGACTAGATAACAAACTTTGATATTAAAATTAAATTTTCCCAGTAAGCATTTTCTGTCAATGCTTTGGAATTAGGTGTATTTTGTTACACGAACAGCTTGGGATTTGAGGGAAGGAATTTTGTAACTGTAATTTGAGATAGCAAAATTAATAACAGATATTTCACATAAAGGAACGCATTTGAAATAAAATGAAAATTATTCATCATAGAAAAGAAATACTGAAAAATAATGTAATCGGTATTATCAAGCCATAATATTCGAGTCATAAATACATGCTGAATAATAGCATATAATATATTTTTTATGATAATTTGTGGTCAAGGTAAAAAGAAATTTTTCTAGAATTATTTGATATAGCATTAAGATAAAATGAATGAAAATAGAAAAGAGACAACTCTACTCGATTAAATACAAGACTTCTTTGAGTACGGAATACTAAATAAAGCAACGAAAACGGAGTAAGTTTTGTCAGAGGATACAAAACTTATTTCGAAATACAAAAAATAAGGAACAAATAAAAGTAGTTCAGAATGTTACATGGTAGACCAAGTTAGGATGTATGATCCCCTCGCATCACCGAGGAACGTTTCTCCACGTCAAGAAATCTAAAGTTAACAACCGTGACTCAAAGGATTTAAAATAAATAAGACAGAATGTCTTTCACTTTATTTCCTAGTGTTTTCTTTTTCTTTCCTTTGGTGACAGACCTTTAAACTTTCACAGTCCATTTCTTTTCTTGAGTTCCTTTTTGAACATGTTGTTACTGTCCCCCTCACTTCCGAAGATGACAGGAAATGGAGGAAAACGGAAGAATTTTCGGAAGTTCGTTAAAAGTTTTGACCGATATTTCAGCCAAAGTTTTAAGAAACCACTGTTTAATCTTAAGTCAGGTTTATGAATCATCATTCATTAGTATAAAAGCGAAAGATTGTTTGAAATTATCATTAATTACAACTTTTGAAGTTCTTTGTGGAAAAGCTTGTTGGTAAATCAACTGCAATGGCTGCTTTGGTAAATTCCGCTTGCTGTTTTCTCTTCTTAGCTCTGCTTGCTTTTGTGCTTATTGAAGAATCTTCAGCATTCCACCTGCTTGGTGGACATCACAGTGATGGCAGTGGCGTTCTGGACATTTTAGTTGCAGGGCTCATAGTAAATTTGCTTCAAGGAAATTGGTGAAGATGAAGATATATATTTATAGCTCTATTCCATCGCGACAATATATCGTAAATTCACCTGCATATTAATTTTATTCGAAAGCCATATCGAGCTGCCCCGTTTGAGAGAAGGACTCTCGGAATATGCCAAAAAGTCGAAGAGCAGTTTAGTATCATTCGTGTCCAAGTCTTTTGTGAAGCTTATCAAATTAACAGAAGCAAATCCAAAAGATGAATTCTAAATTAGAAATTAGAAAGGCTCGAATATTTTGAATTTGCTGTCATCGCCGTGGAAAGCTACATAAAATTTTAACTGTTTTAAGCTGTTTAGTAGTATAAAATGTAGAATTCTTATTCTTATCAAGATATTTTCAATTTTATATGCTTTTTTTAAGAACATGAAAAATCTGAATTCCAATATTATATTCTGACGTTTATCCTGAAAATATTGTACTTTCAAATTATAACTATATTTTTAAAATAATAACTGTATAATTTTTTTAAATATAATTAATATAGGTAACCAATAAGTTGTCTTTTCAAATGCATATAATTATGTTTTAACCCTTCATGCTTAAAGAATATTTCTTTTAAAAAAGCATTTATAATCTACAGCGAGAAGCAATTTAATGTTTCGATCCTCTAAATGCATGAAAATCGGAAATTAGTTTTGAGAAGATACGAATAGGCAACTATTTTGTATTTCATAAAAAATGTATTAGATATATCAAAATATGATTGATGGTAATAAAATCCGCCAAATCTAATTCACCATTTGGGAATTTATAACATAACTAAATAAAAAAGGAAAAGAAGTGGGTCGAAATAAACAGAGAATAATTTTTTGTTCTTTTTTTCGATTATGAACGAACACCGATGTCTCTTGAAACCTACTTCCTCAAAGATCAGCATTAGTTACAGCACTAGCGGAAACAGATGCTCTAGTCGTGCTCATCTGTAGCGTGACAGAGGGGAACCGTGTTAAATCGCCAACTGCCTTTTCCTTGCTTCCACCATGGTGTCCCTGACAAAATTCGCCGTCGCACTTTGCAGTCTCACCTTTCTAGACCTGATTGTATTTGAAGAATCACCAGTTACGGATTTCATGGGCGATTACGATTCCTATTACGATGATAGCTTTGCCGATTTCTTCCAAATCGATGTACTGAAGCTGCTCTTCTAATAATGGCGATTTGCAGACTGCTACTATTGATGGAAATGGCCTCCATTCGGCAGTATGGAACGAAATGAATATAATCCCATCTACATTTGTGCTCATTCATATTTTAGCTGCAACAGCAGCGCTTTGTAAAAAAAAAAAGAAAAAAGAAAAAAAAAGTCACATTTGAGAATGTAAATAAAATTTTATTTTGAAAATGTTTTTAGATTATTCTTTTCCGGGGGTATTGGAAATTTTATGAAAAGAATGAAAATACATTATTAAGAGTGATCTGTGTGAGTAGAATGCTAATAATATTTTGAATAATGAATTTAAATATAAGATTTCAAATATGAATAAAACAACAATGACTACAATACATGAATAATGCAATAGTAAATTGCAATAAATTTAAAAACATTAAATTTGAAGTTATGATGTAATATTATTCATTTACTTTACACAGCTAATATGACTATTTAATATGAATCGACGCAAAATGCCAAAACGAAATTAATACCCCATCTAGGCTTGTGACGTCCTTTGGGTGAATAATTACAAGCATTATACATTGTGATCTAGGGCTTAAAGTTTAAGAAATTTCTTTGGAATTATGAATAACACGCATATATATATATATTAAACATATATTCATAATGAAAGTAATTAAAAGTAAATTAATAAGCCCAAGACTTGCGCTAAAGCTGCAAAGTAATAAAGCAATAATTCACTATAAATTATAAAAAGAAACCTTTCCATATTACATCTCCAAGCAACGGAAATTCAATTGAAAAACATCATTGAAAAGATATTTTTCAGAATTTAAAAAAATTATAGAATTTTCAGTCCTTCTTGCTTTAAACACAATTAAGGAAACACTAAATCGCAAAAATGCCAAAATCAAAAGTAAACTACAGTTTTTAACTTTTTTTTAAAATTTGTTCTTGAATCTACTTTTGCTTTTACTTTTGAATTAGAAATGAAAAGAGAGTGTAGGGGATATGTCTTCTAAAGTAAGCATCTCGTTCAGATTAA
Source organism: Stegodyphus mimosarum (assembly GCA_000611955.2). NCBI lineage: Eukaryota > Metazoa > Arthropoda > Arachnida > Araneae > Eresidae > Stegodyphus > Stegodyphus mimosarum. Next base: position 1,452,136 of record KK118582.1, on the reverse strand, counting down.
TTGTGTTCTTAGTGAAAAATTCTTTGCTTTTTAATAGGATTCCTTTGGTTTAGTACTAATATCTTTATTTTGATTGAGAATCAATTAGATTTATGATTTGAATCTAGCAAATAATTTGATGCTTACTTGGAAGTAAGATGAAACACTCTCTCTTACTTTAGTTATTGTTAATTGATGGCAGATTGGTTCATCCCCTTGATAAGTCGATTAATCTGCTCTCAATAACAATAACTGGTTTCTCAATACTTAAAAAGTTTACTTTTGATTTTGGCATTTTTGCGATTTAGTTTTTCCTTAACTGTGTGTAAAGCAAGAAAGACTGAAAATTCTATAATTTTGTTTTTAAATTCTGAAAAATACCTTTTCAATGATGTTTTTAAATTGAATTTCCGTTGCTTGGAGATGTAATATGGAGAGTTTTCTTTTTATAATTTATAGTGAATTATATATATAT
>KK118582.1:1438814-1451543 GCA_000611955.2 Stegodyphus mimosarum | reverse complement strand
TATATATATATATATATGTGATAATGCTGAAGTACAGTCGCGGTAGCTGAATGGTACGTCGAGAGGAAGGAATTCATACTATACTAGATTACCAATCTAGAAACTATGATCTTTATTTGAAGATTTTCAGGCACACTAGAATTATTCCTTGTAGACAAACATTCTTTAATTATAGCAATAACGATAATTTATGCACGTTGCATCATCTTAGGAACCAAGGGAGCATAGCAAACTAGAGATGTTTGCAAGGCGGTAGCTAGGGAAGGAATACAGCAGCTGAAGAAGAATGACGCAATTAATCACCAGCAGTATTTATACCAAGTTTGATGTACAAGTATAGTTGATCTATGAATAGTTAGTCTTAGTAGCCCTTTTCAACAGCGTTACATAGCGATAGAAAGATCTGGAATTTAGGAGAACAGATGAATTTAGGGGAAGAGGACCAAATTTGGAATGTTAATTTTGAGGTCTCTTTATTTGTTATATTTGAATATATATATATATATATAAAGAGAGAGAGAGAAAGGGATAAAATGCTTAATTATTTTTTTTGTAGATCAAACAATTAAAAAAAATATATTCGTAATTATGTATTGTAGTATATCTATATAGCATATAAACGCAGTGAATAGTCTGTAAGTCGACCATCCACGGTTCCAGGTGCTTGTGGTCTTCTGTGGAGGTAATTGCCTTGAAGAGGTTATGCTTAATACTGATATATACTTCTGTTTTGAGGAATATGAATCACTTTCATACATGGGGTTGTGTTAAAGAGGTGATGGTGACGAGAAAGCTTTTATTATATAATTCCTTTGTGCAACCTATTTATAATATAAAAATGTATTATATAATTCTTTTGTGCAATTACTTTGTAAAAACTATTTTATAAACGTCTAGTATATACGTATAGAATACAAAATAGCTTCCTAAGTCTAACGAATTTGAAAAAAAATAGCTTATCGAAAGAAATTAAAATAAAATTCCAATATGTATTTTCTTTTAATTTTTCTATCTTAAATTTATTTTGCAGTATATTTTCCCATACTAACTTTTTTTCTTTAATTATCTAAATTCGCTGTCCCTTTTTATATTTACATTAAATAAAAGCTTTAATCTAACGGCATTAAATGCTTTACACTATCAAATGGGCTATTTTTTTGCGTTAAGGGAAAAAAAAGATTGAATAAGAAAGAAAGAAAATATAAGGACATTTCATTCATCGCATGGTAGATTTCTTCCTCCTCTGCATCTGGCATCGTTTTATACGTACTTCATTTCAATAGTTGGTATACATATATACATATATAAGCTTAAATTTTAAAAGTAAATCTTATGAAATCTGCCATCAACTTGTAAATTAAATTTCAACTTTTTTCACGAGTGATAAACGTCTTTGCTTAAAAACTCATCATGCGCCTTGACATTTTTAGTTTCTTGTGCACAGAAGGAAGATTTGATAAAAGATTGAAAAACTGTTGATCTCATCGTACGATTATATCCATAAAAAGCAGAAGTCGTTTTTTTAAGGGGGGGGGGTAATACAGGCTAACACATATTGAACATGCACAGTGGAAAACAAGATTCATTTTTACGTCAGTCTCATAAATTCGATTATTTTTCAGTTTACATCAGAAATAAACAGAGGAAGTAAAATCGGGAAATAGCTCGGAGTTGGAATTAATTTCCGAAGCTTGGTTTAAACTCAGTTTCCAGATTTCACGGCGCATTTAATGCAACGGTAATAACGGTCATGGTTCGTTTAAGACGAGCAGGAAAAAAAAAACATGAGAAAGGGAATAGGAAATTATCGTATGTTTCAAAATGCATTATTCATCCCACGTTCGTATAAAGAACTGCTTTCACTTCTTTAAGCGTTTAACAAATTTACTGCAAAATGCTGTTGTTTAAAGATATTTAAAAGAATAAGCACGTTGATGTGTTTCACGCATTAGTTGTTTATTTCGGTACATAAACTGTAGCTCTTTATTTATATATTTTAAAACATATTCTTTCATCTAATATTTTAAGAATTTAAGCGTCAAAATTTTTATAATTGGTAGAGTTAAATTACTATTAATAAATGAATCATAAATAATCACATTCAACAGCTTTTCTTTTGTGCTAAACTTTTGTAATAACATTTTGAAAGAGTTATTAAAAATTCGGTATTGCATATAAATAACATGCATGTAAATGTAAGCGACATTTTATACGATAATAGCTTGCTACGGTAAAACGTCTTTGACTCTCATAGTAAACAACAGGCACATAAAATACTGCTGGCTGAAAATTTGGAATTTGGGTTTAGAATACAGATGAAAATAATGCGGGAGCGTAGAAAGTCAAAATTCCTTTTAGTGCTCGAGTAGCATTAGAAATTATTGCCCTGAGTTTCTTCATAAAAAGGAGAAATTTCAAGATACGTGTAAAATCATTTATTTAGTTTGTAAGGTATTTCTCCCGCCTTCTTAGTATGCCTTCGTGGTGTAATGGTCAGCAAACTCGGCGACTCTTCGAGAGGTCCGAGGTTCGAGTCCTGGCGACGGCACTGCTCATTTTTCATGATTTCTGCTTCAAACGAATCTAATGTCTCTACAAGTTAGCTAAAAATTGGAAATAGTTTCTCATAATGTACAGTTGAATCATTAAAAAAATGACACAGTTAACAACAAAATCACTAGCATATTATTGCGTGCGTACGGGTTCGTAATGAATTGAATACTTACAGGAAGAGTGTTAGCTTGATTAAATTTATTTACCCAAACGAAACACTGGATACCTCTGTAACTTTTCACAGAAGTATTCGCACAGCTCTTCTGAGTAGGGCAGAGCGCAATTAGTAATTACCACTTCAAAGTGCTAATAACGTTAAACACAAAGCAATGCAAAGCGCATAACTCGCATTGAGGTCTCTCAGTACTTCAAACTCAGATATGAACTAAAACTTGAGAACTGATGCTGTCTCCGGCTATATAGTTTTTCCCCGGCAGCGGAAAAATCTCTAGTACCTCAATTTCTGGAAATTACTGGAAGGCATATATGGTTAAGTTACACATAAAGGCCGGATACGGTTACAATCACATATATTTTAGGGTAAATATTAGGTAGCCCCTTCACTTCTACATAACATAACATGCAATTACATATAGGAACCAATTACAGTGCTTCAATTACAGTTACACAGGTACCGAACCTAAATCTCGCCAAAGAATGGCCAAGTTTGGAGACTTTTGGCAATTTATCGCCAGACTCAGACAAAAAATTTGTTGCCAAAACCTTCGCCACCTTGGTGATATCTCACCAATTTAGCGAGATAGCCATTTACCTTGCAATTAAATAGACTTACCCATGTAATCTTATTTTCTCTACAGACCTTCTGCTTTGACTGTTCAACAGTAACCTTGTGTGCTGACCGCTTCACGCGGCAATCATTAAGACTGACAGGTGCCCTTGACTGACAGCTAACCCTCATGTGCTGTTGTGTGCTGACTTTCTCTTCTATTCAGATTTTTCATGTTACGTTATAAAAAAGATACTATTATTTCATACATATTGCACTAAAGTTACTTACATAGATACGCAATTCGTAAAGATATATTTTACAGTAACCATTTTATATTAAACAAATACGTGACAGGTAAAAGTCATACTGTGTTAGCAAAACATTTAAAAACAATGGTAAGTAGGGCTTAGAGATTTGTCGTGCTGAATATTCATGGTAAGTTTAAGCTGCGTTATTTGATAAATCCATTGGAGTTATCTAAATATGGGGAAAGAAGCTTTCGTCGAGCAGTATTCTAAAGGAAATTGTGCAGTCTGAATGTTACACAGGAGCACAAAATCCTCCTACAGACAGCCCTTGAAACAATTGTGGATTACTAGCGTTTCTCGGATTTGTTCACTTGACTACTAGTCGTAATATTAAACCCGAAACAATAGCATTTCACTTAAAAAGAATTATTTTCTATATAAACACGGTTGATATTCAGTATGTATATTTTTATAGATGTGAAGTAATTTATTATATCGTAGCACTCGATGCTTTAGAAGGTATGGCTTTGTGGACAATCTTCAAAGGAAAACAGGCTCGTAAATCAGTTGCAAATGCAGGAAGACCACAGAAACATCCACAGATAGATGTTAATAGACACAAAACCAGTCCATTCCCCGGTTAGATATTTAGACCAGGATGGAGCAACTTATATCCTACAGATTTCTTTCAGATATCCTACAGATTCTTTTGTTTACTTGATGTCATTTCTGACCCAGAGGATTACATAATCTATATAGTGTTACTTCATTAACCTGACATTGACAGCACTTCATATCTTTCTTACATATAACTTAAATTCTGTGTCCATTTACTATTATTAGCCTAAAAGGGGTATTTAGTCTCGAAACGGGATTTTGCGTCGGTTCACTATAAACGGCGTATCACTTTTCAAATTGTTGTCACCAAATATTATCTCCATGTATTTTATTTAAAGAAATTAAGTAATAAAAAATCTGTATCTATCTTCTTCTATCTATCTATCTATCTTCTTTGCACTGTGAAAAAGGGACGGTTGCATTGTGAAAAGACATTAGGTATCCAGAGCCATCGAATTTTGAACAACGTAGTCCTCCACATGGACATATTCAACTGGAATCCAGAATTTCGAATTTGTTTAATTATTTATTTCATAATTTGTAAAACTTTAATTATTTTTTATTAATAAACTCAAAGATTTGAAAGCGAGTAGTGGCAAATCCTGTTCGAAATAAAGCATTTTTATCTCCAGCGCACGAGTCTGTTGCCATTGCTAAAAATATAATCTTTCAGTTTTCATCAACAAACTTGGCTCCTATGAAAGCAATGTGTTGCCGTTACCGGAAATAAAACACTTTATCTTCCAAGCGCCAGGGTGTTGCCACTCATTAAAACCTAATATACTTTTAATCTAGAATGCTGTTGAGCGATAATAAACTAAGCAGTTTAAAATCAATAAACACAGTTCTTAGCAATATTTGTTCCTACTTTTTAATGTGATTAATTTAAATAATCATGCATTAAAATCATGAGATGTCCAATTAGAAATATTCAGTATTTTTATGAAATACCTTTTTTATGATTTGTAGACCTTATAATATGACAAGTGAATGAATATGCGATACATACATAAAAATTTTATTTTCTTTGTCTATCCACCACAAGAATTTCTACAGTTGCATATTGCAAATTGAGCTTTTTCTGTTTTAAGTAAAATACTCGCTATAACATGTTTTATCTTACCGGTGACCAGCATTCCCCAAAACCAAAATAACGATAAAACTTTTACCAAACTCATTCCTACTTACCACCTCCAGTTAGATAAACTGGCAAGAGAAGTTCTCGTGATAGACGGACAGTAGAACATTTTTCCCAAAGCCCGATCGCTTGTAACTCAATATATTTGTCGTGAACAGACCAAACGAATCGATTATGTAATGGCTCATTGCCGAGAACGTTGCCCAGGTAAACCGAAACACACCCGTGAGAAATAGGAAGCTCCGTCACAGTTTAGAATGAACGCCCCCCTGGGGATGCATCCGAGAGTCTTCTGTCCCTCTTTTCCTACCCCAAACATTTTGAGAAACTTTTGGCTCTACAGTGTTTCTCATCTGAAAGTCCGCAAGCACTGTTCGTCTGTCCTTCGAAATTCAGGAGTATTATAACAATATACCTACCGTCATTTACAAAAGGAAAATATTAATATCTGGCAACTATGTATGTTATTACGCAAACTGCCCAATACTGCTCAAGCTTTCTGTTGCTGTCTGTTTACTTTACGTTTATTAGTATTAGGGCATCCGTCGTGGTGCCTCAAACGTGTATTTTTGAGTAATGAGTACTCATACTGAACCATACATATTAGTTTTCAGTGGAGAAGCGGTTATTATTCTTTGAAGTCCGTTGAATAATAGCAGCTGTATTATTAGTGTAGTAAATAGAACGAACTTCTTTAAACAATTTTATAACAAGAAAACAGACATTAAGCAAGCGATAATGAGTTTTTTTTAACTAAATTCTATTGTTATTATGAATTTCGATTATTTCAGCCGTTGTCACTTGAGCAAAGAAAAAGCGAAGTGAAGAGGTTGACAGGTGGCGTTGCAGTTTCGTAGGTTAGACAATTTTAACCGCTTCTCCAGCGGATCTTCACTGGTCCGTTGTTTTTTATATGCAATGACTTTGTGATTATTTTATATAATTTTCTTTGATTTTTCTCAAAGGCTTATTTATTTACTAGCCGCTAAGCGGCCAGTCTTCGTCTGGCTTTTAAATGTACCGGAAAACTATCTAAAGGGAACACCAAACATTAAATTTAATAGCTTAAAAAAATTATTAAAAATGTATTACATATAAAACATTACTGTGAAATAAGCAATATCCTTGATACAAGTATTAATTTCCCTAATAAATTAAATTGACCAACTTCCAGTTGCCTTCTGTCGACAAACGTCAAGTATCCAAGAGAAACACTGAATTTAAAAACTGCACAGAATTATCACCCTCATTTTACCGAGTGGAAACAGTGATGACATCAGCACCCAGGCCAGGACGAGGGTGAGGCACTTGCCTCAGGTGAACAAATAGAAGGGGCGCCAAATTAGCTATTCAATCAAAAATTCAGAAATTTATTTTTAAAACTTATTATTTTTAACTTTTAATTTCGTAATACAGCAATGAATATTAAAAGAATTGTGTACCAACTTCACCTTTAGAAATGAATATATATATCATCAGAATTTGAAGAGAAACGAAAACGAAAAGTTAATAAATCAAATTGTGAGAAATCAATTGTTAAAAATTGTAGTTTTTCAGAAAATATATTTTTATATAAATTAAAGAAGTATTCGACGTTTTAATTTCACAATTGAAATGGCGATACGAAAAGTTAAATGAAATCTCTTCCAAATTTTAGTTTCTAACTGGTAAACAATTAATGTCATTAGATTATAGTCAATTTAAAGGCAGGTGCTTATAACTTAGCATTAAATATCCGAATGATATGAACACGGAAGAAATTCAGTCAGAAATATGCAGTTTTAAAAACCACGCTTTTTCAATAATTCCGGACACAAAAGCAGCTACAAGTTTAGAATTTTTAAAAATAATTCACGATTATAATTTAATTCAGAGCTATCAGAATTTGGAAGCAGCGTTAAGAATTTTTTAACGTTGCCAGTTACTGTAGCTAGTGGCGAAAGAATCTTTAGCAAATTTAAAATAATAAAGAACTATATGAGATCTTCACTAGGCCAAGAAAAATTTTCAAACTTGGCCATACTCACTATAGAAAGTGAGTTAAATAATCAAATAGATTTTGAAAAAAATTGTTGATAATTTTGTTTCTTTAAAAGCAAGAAAAATTAAATTATAAATATGCTTGAAATGTTTATGCCATACATTTTTGAGCAGATGTTTTATTTATACTACTTAATATATTTTCCATTTTCCAACAGCCTTTTTTTAATTTTTTTTAATGTTTTCCATTTCAAAATTGTTAATCATTATATATGTTTCACTTTGTGGAATATACAAAGTTATAATTAAATATTACTGCAAGAGTTATTGCATTTTCACTTGAAATAGTTACTTTTAATGAGCATAAAATATATATAAGTACAGTTCATTTGTTCTGTATGTATGATTATATGCATATACATGCAATAATGCATATATACATATATGTTACTGTGAAAGACCGAAATCTGGAGAATGTCGACTTTCACCGGTGAATGCCAACATTCACATAGTCGCTTGGTGTATGTCCGAAATATTTTCCAAATACTCTTATTTCTGACTTACACCAGTGAATGTCGACATTCACCATGTAATAATGGTGAATGTTGAATATATGAGAATATTATATTTTCTTCTCCGTAATTCAGTCGCGAAAACACACCCAAGTACTTAAAACACACAATACATTCAAAATGAGAAAGAAAAATAATAGAAGTTAAAAAGCTTACCTAATTATACAGTACGTTCTAAATGAGAAAATAAAATAATAGTAATAAAAAACTTACTAAATTATGTGATTCAAATCTGGTTAATTGCAACAACTTAAACTATTATGAGACTTTGAATTGCCCAAGAGGCCCTTGCGTTTACAACTGCGTCTATGGGAAACAGCGAGTTGCCTATCTTTTCGACCTACACCAGAGCATATCTGTGATTGTCGACATACACCGGTGAGGGTCCGAATGTATAAGAATGTAATGCAATATTCGATCTTTCACCGACGTATTTGGCTGAGCGTGTTTGTATAATGTTATGTTTTCAAAAATCATTTAGTATTATTTATTTATTCTTCTTCCCCATACACACAAATAGGTAAATAAATAATCTTGCATTTCATACAGGGGCGCACATTTACCGCTTAGCCTCAGGTGAAAAATTATAAAGGCACGGTTCTATCAGCACCAATGAGAACAGTGATATATCAGCAACAATGGCTGCGTGCTTTCGTTGCTGATATAATGAAAGAAAATTATCGATTTGATACAATTTCATCAAGAAACATAAAATAAAAAAAAGAAATTTAAAAAAAAAAAAACTTATTCGAATTTTGAAAAAATTGCTTCGAGGTACATTGGCTGTTGTCTAGGTGCACCTATGTACCAAATTTCCTAGCCCTGGGTCTATTAGCTTACATGCAGCACGAAGGAAAGACACATTCTCCCTTTCATATACATATAGATGTATGATAATTATACTTATGTATAATAATTACAATATTTTCTTTGCTTATATCACTTACATTTAAATATGAAACAACAAGGTAAGTGATAATAAGAATACTACAAATTACTTATGCAGTAATTATTAAATACACTGTAAAGTTTTTTTTTTCGAGAGAGAGGGGGGAGCCATTGGTCCGCGAAAATGTTTTCGCAAATTTTACCGGCCCGCTGACTAAAAATGGTTGAGAGGCATTACTCTATAATACCTTAAATGGCCCATAACGAACAGATACCGCAGTTTAAATTATCCGATTGCGTCCTAAACGTCAATATTTAACATAAACAATTTGTGTATTTAATAATTTATACATGAAGCGTTCCAAAACTACTTTTGTTTTGTCTCTCCAGTTGTTAGGGCCAAAATCATGGCTGTTCTTATTTTACTCCGTAATTCCGAAGTTTCTGTTTAAGACCCCAGAAGCTGATGTCTAAAGATACACGGACTTTTCTAAATAACTTTAAAAGATAATTATTTATTTGAATATTTTTGTTGATGTTCGCAAGATAATTTTGAACCTTTTTGTTGAAGTGTTCGAGAACGAGATTGGTTTTAAAGTTTAATTTTCATACTCAACAATATTTTCATTTCTTTCTGTTTGTCTTTGCTTTACTTCACACCTATTTTTTGAAAAATTTGATTTTTTTTCCAACGTTTCTATTACGAAAAAACCCTTAATATATTACTAAACTAAATTTATGAAACTTTAAACAAATATTCTATGGAATATAGTGAATTAAATGAATAAAAAAGATTAGATTTATATACATACCTAAAACATTTTCAGGCAAGTTTGTAAATGTAAAAGAGAGAAATTTCTCGAGAAATAGCTATCGCATGTACTCAAACAAGTATATTTAATAGACATTTTAATCTTTCGCTTCGGACTAAAATCTTAGTCCATTTAATTGCCTATACCTTGGCAAATACAAGGGACAAAAGTAAAAGTAAAACACTGATAAATATTTTCATAGGAACAGATCTAATAATCCTAAAAATCCAACACATTTTCAAACCGAAATATAAGAAAAAATCAAAAGTTACATTCAAGCAACTAAACATGATAAGATGTTTATCCCCTGTTTCTATGATTTTATATAGTTATTCTGCTAAATAACACCGATAATAGATTTATTTATACTATTTTCAAAGTTAAAATGTCGAACGTAGTCAGATGCCTTAAGTCTACAGCTGTGAGCTCCCTTATTACCATTTCAACACAGCAGGATCCTCTGGAGTGCATACCCTCCGGGCAGAAGCTTTGTTGAAAAATATCTCGATTCCATTATTCGAGAGGTTATTGGGTCAGTAGGTTTTTCTGAAGCAGGAGACGTGTAAAATGTGCAGTGCCCTCGCCGAGACTCGCGCGTAGACCTCTTGAATATGAGGCGAGTGTGCTACCGTTACACTAAGCAGGCACGCTGGGAGGAGGCAGAAATACCTTACATACTCTCCCTTTTAAAGGGAGACTGAGGATTAGGGTACCTAATTGTCAAATCCTGGGTGGGGATGAATTATTGCTCACCTCCTTTCGGTGCCATTTGCAGAGTCATTAAGGTTTTTTTTCATGCAGGGGGGGGAGAAAACTGTGCAGTGCCCTCGCCAAGACTCGAACTCTGGACCTCTCGAACACGCCGAGTGTGCTACCGTTACACCACGAAGGCATGCCGGAAGAACGGAGAAATATCGTATAAGGTTTAATATTATACAGCTGTTCAACGAACTAAAGTGGTAATTAGTTGAAAACAGATAGGAAAACTAAGGAGAAACTTCAGCATCAAAATCTTGAACTTTTTCGAGACACTGCTTGCTACACATTATCCGTCAATATCATAAATTTTATTACTGAATTTTTTTAATGACAGAGTGTTTTATTTAATAGCCGTTGCCCTTGCGCCACTACAAGGGCTAGAAGTGGTGGCTATTTCTTTATGGAAGCACCTAATATGTAGCCACCGTTTTTCCTACGGAAGGACGGACAGTTATAGACATGCCTTCTCCGGGATTCGAACCTGGGATCATCGATACGGCAGTCAGTGTCACTAACCACTATACCGGGTGGGCGGTTATTTTACTATTGAAGAATGTTATCTATTTAACTGCCGGATTTCGAATAGGATTTCTAATTTATTTGCTCAAATTTCTGCGTTAATAGCTGTACTGTATCCATGAAAACTGCCAAAAGAGTTAACTTTGTAGTATGACGAAAAGCATTTTAAAATATCTAACTATTGCATTAACACTTTTTTATCGTCATATTTTACACGCCATTACGGTTTTGAAAATAGGTATTTAGCCCAAATGACTCATGAGTAAGCAAGATCTGAAAAACGTCAGTCTTTGTTGCTGTGTTATCTCATAGAACGCCAGTATTTTCGGCTTTATTACTTTCCTTATTGCAAAGAGACGATTCCGCAAGGTACAGTAGGAAACTCAGTGTTTCGTTTGATCTTCAGAAGTACTTCTCGAATTAGAAAGTGTTGGAAAATTCTTCCCTGATTCTTGGAAAAACCCATCATTAAGATTCAAAAGACGTCTGCTTCTTGGGTTATCTTGACGTTTCAGTTCTTCAAACTGAAACTTTACAAACCATTTTCGAACTGCTCACTGTTAACACGCTTTCAGAAACGTCGCTATAGCTCAGTGTCCCAGTTGAAATCCAAAAAGCATCAAACTGGGGAAAATTATGTTTTCCCATCTTGAAAAACTAACCTTAAGTAAGCAAGATGAATCGAAATGAAGAAAGCACTAATTGGAGACTAGATACACCAGGGGGGTGAGCAGCTAAAATTTTTGCAATGATGCGAAAATCAAAATAGATCTGTCAAATCGTAAATTTCCTTGGTAAATGAGTGCCCATTGCGTCAAAGCAAAGCGAGTTTTTTACCCTCCCCCCCCCGTTACAATTACCCGTGCAATTAAATGATGTATTGACTCGTGTAAAAAGTGAAATCAGAATAAAATTTTGCCATCTCAAATGTTAATCATTCCCGCGTAAATGACTTTTCTAACTACACTTCATGTGTTTTAATTGTTTCAGAGTAGAAATTCTTTGAAACAATACATATTTTTCAAAAAGTTACTAAATATTAAATGAAATGTCTGTAAAATGAAAATCACAATTAAAATATCTTTGTTTGCTCATAACTTCATCATAAAAATTGTCATGAGAGAAACTGCTAGAAGACTTTCCAGTTTAATAATTTAGAAATATTACTCAAAATAATTAAAATTTAAGACGTTTATCTTTCATAGGATACCACAAGTAAAAATATCATTTTAGAACAAAATTCTGAAAAATGGCATTTTATTTTCTTAAGGATCGATATTACATAATAAAGTTATCATTAAACCAAGAGAAGGTTTAGAAACATTTTTAAGCGTTCTGAAATAAACAAACGCTGTGGAATGAAATATCAAAAGAAACTAATGACTGTTGCAACGTTTTAAGGAATGTTTCGAAAACCATCTTTTTCGATTTAGCAATAAACCTTGATTGTACATTTTCAGCTGTTGACAAGGCAAATAAATTTTTCACATGAATAATTGCGCTGGTATGAAGTATGAGTTTAATAACAAATTCCCTTCAACTATTTCTTTATTTAAGTAGAATCAGATATGATTGTTTATTTGCATTTCTTTATACAATAATATACACAGCATTTAATCGCAAAATTTCTTTTAAGCGTATGTTTATATACTCGGAGTTACATGTAGGCATATATAAAACGAAAATTTAAAACTAAATTGACTTTTATTTAGCTGAGCCACATATACTCAGTAAATAATTCTTGTATGTTACACAAGTTACAAAGAATAGGAAAATAAGAATAAAATCAGAAATACATATCGTATTTGAATTGTATTGAAGACACACTTAACTTGTCAGAATATAACACAGCAAAGGATCGTTTTAATAAATACATTGAGTAAAATATTTCTATCTTAAAAATCATATCACT
>KK118582.1:1403345-1438789 GCA_000611955.2 Stegodyphus mimosarum | reverse complement strand
AGCTTCTTTCTGTCTGAAGAGGATTAAGATCTCCAGCAGAGGCATTTCATAAATTCCATTTTTAAAATTCAGTGGACGATGTTCTGGTCTGCTCTCTATAAGCCAAATAAAATTCTCTTTGTTGTTAATTTATTTCCCTGTTTCTAATACGTGAAATAATTTAAATAATATTATAAAATAATACAATAGAGTACATCCTTTTTTAATTAAATTGATTTGCACGAGTATGTATAAAAGTGGTTTGCATACGATGTTCAGAAATCTTTGCGGGCTATAACCATTAATGAAAAAACTACTATACATTGCAAAAAACTCAGAAACTTTTTTTAAACCACTAAGTACACTCGTCTTTCACTAAGCATTATATTATATCTTTTTTAGGTCTTTTTTACGTATTCGGTTTCTTAAAGGAAACAAAATTCTAACTTAAAAGCAACAGGAAATCTACTACAGACACTTGTTTTTCTTGGTCTTGAATATTTACGTATTAAGATGTTGTCTCTTTTATGCATGCAAAATAAAATAACTTTAATTTAACTAAGTTGCATAAGTCTCCATACTTTTGTTATATTTCCTTCTGTCCTAGAACTAGTTACGTGCTTATAATAAATCTCTATGTTATTCAAAATTAATTCCTGTTATGTGCTTCTCATATAACGCTCATCAGGTATGATCTCACTAATGCAAAAAATAGGTTTTAGCTAATAACAATACTAAAGTTTGGAAACCAAAACCTTAATTAACCAATAGGAATAAAATGAAACTAAAACTTCATTATTCTTAACTATTATATACTATTCTTATTAACATTGAATCAGATTTATATTTTATCCCTTCTTCCGTTTTTTTATATTTTTGTTTGTTAATTCATTATTCTTAACTATTATATACATCAACTCATTTTTCTTTCGCTTGTTATCGTGTTAACATGTAATCTATCGTTTATCTTTTTACTTCAGATATATTATAAAAACAAGAAAGTTCAAACGCAGTTGTTCAATAATAAGGCTGTAGATTGCGCCATTTGAAGAAGAATATTTTGACAGGGAATAAAGACCTGTTCAATTGGCTGTGACAATCATATATTTATACAGCATTCACATCATATTCTAAGTCACAAATATCAAATATTTTGCTACTCACCTACGCACACACACACACACATATATATATATATACAGAGAGAGAGTAGTAGTATTTTTGTATTTTTTTAAATTTGTATTGTAGATTTTTTTAAACGAAAAAACCTTAAAATTATTTTTGCGCAAAATGCTGCTGAAGAAATTAGTTAATTAGGGATTAAAAAAGTAGATAATTTTGAAGTAACTTATTCAAAGACTTAAAAGAAAATGAACTTAAAATTAGTTTTAGTTTAATATTTTTTTAATTAGTTTATGAACATGAAAAATTTTTAATTCAGTATTTTTAAATTAGAAGACATTTTGAAAACAACAAAAATATAAAAAAATGGAAGAAGGGATAAAATTAAAATCTGATTCAATGTTAACAAAAGGATATAGTTCAGACTTCATGTCACTCCCATTTCCTAGGAAAATCCTCCTGCTTCTATTCACCCAAAATTATCTGATAAACTACTTTAAATTGTTTTATTATTTTTGTTCATCTGAAAATTTTAAATGCCTCCTCTATGCAGCCGTTTTTCCTTTCATATGAAATAATGCAAAAATTAATAAAAATACTACGAAATACAAAATTTAATTAAATACATTCCTGTTTCCAGATAAAGCTATAATGTTAAAATATGGAATTGACTAATACAGAAATTCATATTTAAACGAAATAATTAACAATACCTAGACCTTTGAACGCGAAAAAAATGATGTTAAAATCTAGAGCTTTTAATGCTAATAATAATTATTAACCGAGAATAATATTCTGTTAAAACAAGAAAATAAAGGTACTTACTGTCGTTAGAAGAGCCACGGAAAGTTTGAAAATGGTCGAAGTGGAGACGCCTACGGTTGCCTAAGGTAAGCCGTGATTTTAAAGGCGTGAGTTAAAAATTCCAGATTTTTGTAAATTTTTTCGCTTAAATTTGAACTTTTGTATTTGTAAATTGTATATTTTGGCATTATATTTTCATTTAGAAAAACAAATGTATTTCATTAAATTTTGTATTTTTGTAGTGTTTTTATTCCTTTTTGTGTTCATATGAAAAGAAAAACATCTGTGTGGAGGAGGCATTTCCTAGCATTGACAATCCTAGGCATTCCATGGTTTTCCTAGGAAATGGGATTCAACTGATCTACCTCCTACTGACAACGCTGAATCAGATTTTAATTGCATTCATTTTCCGTTCTTATGTATTTATACCGTTTTCAAAATTTCTTTTATTTTAAAAACACTGAATTTAAAATTTTTAGTCTTCAAAAACTAATATTTTTTTATCAACAATTTCAAAATAGAACTACTTTTAAATTTATCTTCTTTAAGTCTTTCAATAGGTTAGTTCAAAATTGTTTGCTCTTTTAGTCTATAATTATATATATATATGCATATGTCTAAGATTAAAAAAATAGAAGGAAAATTATTAATATACATTACTAATTTAATTGGAACAACTTACATTTAAAAAAGACTTAATTTATTGACAGATCGTGTTTAATTTTCTGTTAAATTGATGTAGTGTAAGAAGATAATACAAGAGAGGACACAGTTTTTAAAAACTAAATGGACGTGTAGAGTTCCGCCACATTTGCAGCCTATGAACATTAATGGAAAAGTAATTATTCTAATATACCCAAATCAACAGTTTTTTGTGTGCTCCCTGAGTATGTTTTCTTTCACATTATTTCCGTATCTACAAATGAATTAAAGCTTTGTAATATATGTCAGTTCCCTCTACATTAAAAAAAATAGAATGCGTGACATAAGTGTCAGTTAACCAAAAAGTTAATAAAAAATCACTGCAATTGTTCTGACATGTTTGCTCTATGGCAGGTAAAATCAAACTCGTGCTCATTTTTTTCTGTGTTCCTAATTTGTGAATTAAATTAAATAATATTATAGAATGATGCAATAAAGTGCACCTTTTTTTTAAAAAAAAGCTAAATAGATTTACATGAAGTATGTATAATAAGTGATTTGCCTAGGTGTTCAACAAGCTCGCAGGTTGTAAACATTAATGGAAATCTAGTACACTCTGTATATAAACATACAGTTTTTTGTGTGAAGATACTAAGCACGTCGTCCGACAGTTATATTCCTATGACAAATTCAATGAGAAACTTTAAGTCCTAGTTATGGGTTTTTTTAAAACTACACAAAATTTGAGATAGATCAAACGTTTGAAATCTCAGTGGATTTCTCGGAACGAAACTTGTTTTTATTGCCTAGTTAATTGACTTAATTTAAGGCTTCAAAACACTTTTTCCTTGACAAGTTCTATTTGAAGCTTTGAATGAAAGAGATTAACAAATGAACTTCGAATTCTAGTATTTTGTATGCATTTGTCTTCGCTATCCCAATGTACTAAAATATTTCTTGCAAAGTTCATGAAAATAAGGAATAGGTTAGGGATTATGGTTCTTAGAGATTCTAACAAAGTTCTATTTTAATTATCATTTCCCAATTTTCATATACATATATATACCTTGTATCCTTTTAATATATTACTTATATAGAGATATTTTGAAGGAAGCAAGTATACAACTTGGACATGAATAGTTATTTTTATTAATTTTTTTTGTTTAAAAGAAAATAATTGTTTCTTATAAATAATTATCGGTTTAAAATAATTGTCGGTTAATAATAATCGGTTTATAATACATACTTTCGGAAAATAATTGTCAGTTTAAAAGAAACTTATTGTCAAAAAATTGCATTTTTTTTTAAACAGAGGAATTAAATTTTATTTTAGTAGGATCTATAGGATGTTTCAGCACAACGTCAACAAACTTTCAGTAGAGATAGGATACACCTAGACGATGGAAAAATCACATATTAATACATGGTCTGAAACGCTTTTCTGGTGCGGTAGTGACAACATAATACACAAGGAAGGAAGGACATGAAGAGAGTGAGAAAACATGTGTATTATTCTTAGTACAGCGGAAACCTAGAAATAAGAATAAAAACATACAACGCCCATCATCAACGAATGCGTCCGAAATTACGACCCCGAAGCGTGATGCAGGCCTCACGTCTCCGGTGCATAAAATATCTGGTGTTCTGGAAAATGCCGGCCATGTCCCAGACTTCCTCAGCAGCTGCCACGAAGCGTGCAACAAGTTCCTCAGCACTGTCAACGCGAGTTTCGAACACCAGTGTCTTGCCGTACCGCCCCCCAGAGGAAGTAACCAATGCACGTGAGGTCTGACGTCTTGCTGGATAATGCCCCGGCCCACCCCTGCCGATCCAATGTTAAGTTACGTTGTGTTCAGATGGAGATGCACATCAAGGCTATTAATATGCTCTAAAATTTAACATTTTACAACATCTTAGTTGCACTAAGCTTAATAAACATGTTCTCTCACCCTGTTCGTGTCCTTCTTTTCTTGTGTTTTTTGTCGTCGCTATCGCACCAGAAAAGCGTTTCAGACCATGTGTTGCTATGGGATTTTCCATCGTCTACCTATACTCTGATACGTCTACCTATACTGAAAGTTTGTAAACGTTGTGCTGAAACACCCTGTATATGGAAATAAACTAGGATAAGCAAAGAAATGAAATTATACACTTTTCATGTCAGATAAAGCAATGATCTGGACTTATAAGGACAAATCTCCAAATGGACTTTTGGCCTCATTAGTCATATCTTCAGTACTACTGCACTCGAATTATTGTAATTTCTCGTTATAACATCAAAGCTTTCTCCTTATAGTCGGTGGATATGATTGTCCTGAAATTAAAGGAACTAAATAATTAAAGGAACCAATGAATTAACTAATTAATTTAGCATATGGAGCATTCATGTGAGTGTGTATATGACAGACAATTTCAAAACCATATTTGTGCATTTCTGTGGAAGAAAAATTAGCAAGGAATATTTGAAAGTACAAAATACAGCACATAGAGAAAAATCATTTTAAACTGGTATATTGCAGCCGGCTAAACGTCTTATTTCAAAATCATCTTCTTTACAGTAAAATGCTTTGATGTTTTCACCAAAACTATTAGAACTTTAAGTAAACTAATGCATCTTTTAAAACCTAGTCAGAAAAGTTTGTAAAAAACAGCTAGTAAAAGCAAGAACTTTGGTTTAATATATAGTTAAATTTTTGAACAAAATCCTTGCAGCATTGCCCGAAGCTCAGTTGAACAGCTGAAATTGAAAGTCGCTTAAAATTTCACAGAAAATCAGAGAAGAAATTTCTTTAATATAATGAAGTTCGAAATACCATTTCGGAGTCTAGTTCAATTTTCCTTCCGTTATCAAGAAATAAAATTTGAAGTATATTGCAAACTTGAAGCAGATTTATTCCAGACTTTATTTTAACATAAAATCTATGTTGTAAAAACGTAAAGGCTGATCGTTACTTCTCAATTTGTATTAATTCTTATAAGGCAATTTCTCCCTCCTTTCCGCATGCCTTAGTGATGTAAATTGGAAATATACTCCACGCGTATTCGAGATGTCCCGGGTTCGAGTCCAGGCGAGGACACTGTGCATTTTTCCCATCTCCTCTTCAAAATAACCTAAAGACTTTAAAAGTGGCGCCCGAACTAAAAGATGGGAGCTTGGTAATTCTTCTCTACCAGAATTTGTTGATTTCGCCCCAAAATCCCCAGTCGTCCTTTAAAAGGGGGAGAACATAAGGTATTTTCTCCCTCCTTTCCGCATGCCTTCGTGGTGTAATTGGAAGCATATTCCATGCGTATTCGAAAGGTATAGAGTTTAAGTCTCAGCGAGGGCACTGCGCATTTTTCACGTCTCTTGCTTCAAAATAACCTAATGAATGTACATGCTGACCTTTAGAACATGACGTGGTTATAATAACAAGTATGATTTCGATTCCATATACTGAAATTAGAAATGACTGTATCCTAGTCTTTTAATTTTCCGCGTGACATTATGTTATACTATCAACGTATCAATATTCTATTCGGCCATTTTGAGAGCTATCATTAATTCCCTGCAGCATATGATCTATGCACATATATAAGATATGAATTATGTTTGAAAGATGGGAATGCTATTTGAACGCAGATATGAATATATGATATCTGAAACATACTACAGTTATCATATAATATCATATATCTGGAGTATCTTTCAAATTATATCACTCCATCAGTTACGGGTAAAACAATACGAGCAATTTATACCAAGCAATATACATACGTTTAACAGTATACATACTTCAGAATAATTTTACGTGTATAATATATTTTACGTGTAATATGTATAATTCATAATTTTAATAAATATTACACTAGTAGTGTAATTTATAAAAAACAAATTCTACACTAGTAGAGCAATTTATAAAAAAAAATTCTGTTGCATGTAGTATGATTATAGAATGATCGTTTGAATATCGCTCAACCATGAGTTTGTTAAGTTCAAGCACTAATTTTCAAGTTTATTTTTAAGCATTTTTAAGTTGATCTGTTTTTATCTTGCTTATTTATGTGCGTAAATGTCTGAGTTTCTTCGAATCATACGTTGTCATATTAACAGTGTATGATTCCAATTTATGATTTAACATATGAATCAATGTGCGATTCCATACGTCGTACTCCTTTGGCTTCCGAACTGAAACTTTGGCGTACTGGCGCCCGAACTGAAAGGCGGTAGAGGATATTGTTCGGAGAACAGCCTTGGTTGCGTCAACGTGGCTTCTTTAAGGGTATGGGCGGCATTTCATAATGCCAAAGGAAGTAAATACTACAGAATAAATACTACAATAATAAATACTATTAATAAATACTACAGATAATAAGTAATACTACAGGTAATCCCTTAGCAAGGGAAACGTATTACGGCTGTCTACCTAGAGGAAACACGTCATCGAATGACAACCATTGCCTGCCGTACCACAATAAGCTGTTTCTCCCTTTAATTACTATACTACAGTAATAAATACTAATAATGAATACTACAAATAATCCCTTAGCAAGGGAAAAGTATTACGACTGTCTCCCTAGAGGAAGTACGTCATCGAATGACAACTATTGCCTGCCATACCACAATAAGCTGTTTCCCCCTTTTTGGCGTCAAGGCTGTTCTCCGAACAATATCCGGCGTTGGATGACGATTCTTCACCACCAGAATTTGGCGATTGAATTCCCTAATCCTCAGTTACACTTTAAAAAGGGTTATTTCCTCCTTCCTTCCAACATGCATTCGTGGTGCAACAATTAGCACATTCGGCGAGTATTCGAGAGGTCCAGGTCGATTCCCCGCGAGGGCATTGCACATTTTTCATGTACTCTGGCTTCAAAAAATCCTATGACTCTACATATTAAATACGAATCTGCTTGCAGAATTCACGCATACCTTCATTTCTACAATGGTAGAATTAATTAGGTAGATTTAATCCTAGAATACGGTACACACGGGATTTGACGAGTTTTGGCGACATTATGATGAGCAGGAAACACGTCATTTTGGTGTTGGCGACAACTTTCAGAATCGCGCCAAAGTTGTACTACCGTGTACTAGGATTATAGGTAGTACTCTTTTACACTAAGATTTTGTGGCTAATTATTTAACTGGTTTGGATGAAGTATAGAATGTATATATTTATTTCTTTTACCTGGGCTATTATAAGTTATCCATGCAGGATAACAGTAAGAAATATTTCTTGCGTATTTCTTGTAATGAGCAAGTATCTAATTTTTTTTTATGTTTTGTTCAAGCGGTTTTTATGTGGGTTTATACGTAAATTGTTATTATCATAAGTACCGATGAATCTGAAAATCAACTTGAATTTTTTGTAAATTAATTTCGCCATGTAAAGCTGTTTATAATTTAAATGCTAAGTTCTTTTCAGTTATAAATAATCTTTGATAAAACGAATGAAACCAGCACTTCTATTTGAGTGCTTATGCGTACAAATCTATTTCCTATTTTTAATTTATAAGTTTTCGTGGTAAAAATAATTATAAATATTTGTTTAAAAGAATTGTAAACAGAAGATTTGTGTACAAAAATTTTCCAAAAATCATCTCATAATTTTTTATGCGTAATCTGCGAAAAACGAAGAATGATAACTTAAAAATTCACTGAAACATTAGTTTTCTTAAATCAATTTATGTCTGAATTACCGTCTACATATTTTGATTCTAACTAAACCGTTTTTAATTTATTTTCCATATCAACTTCAGATTAAGATTTTTTCTCCCCGCCCCTAAACTCTCTTAAACTAATAGATTAAAGTAAATATTTTGTAGACAAAAAATAGAGAAAACTTATTCTATAGTTACAGAAGTGTAATTTTGATTTGACTGACTTTAAAGCTGAAAATATATAATTTCAAATTTAAATTACTTCGAAATTATATGTTCTGGAAAATTTTCTTTAAAAGTGTGCATTAACACGGACAAAACAACAACGTTATTAGATATTAATTAAAAAACAGTACAGCATCCCGTGCCAAATTCAAATGGATATGTTTTATAAAGTCACTATCTTTACAAAAAAATTTAATTTCTGTCAATAAATTTAACGTTAATTTTAAAAAAAAAATGTTAAACGTAAAAATAAGTAATTCGTATAAAAATGGTGTTGAATTCTACCGTGAAGCCTATAAACTGCATGGCCTGAATAAAGAACTTATAAAAATTCTTTAGAACTTCTTCGGTCCGGGGGGTAATATAAGTAAATATTAGAGCTGAATATAATTAAGATTTCGTTATGCAAAATATCGCAGAGAGGCTGGCAAGTTCTTGCACAATTATGTTATTGCGCTGTAATTTACATCTGCAAATATAGCAAAGAAAGCATAGTTGAGTAATTCATATATGCAGTAATATATCATAGTTACTCAATGTGTATTTTCTCCAAGAACTCTGAATCAGAATTCAACAAATGAGTCAGAGAACTGAAAATACGTGGATTTATTTCAGAATTTTTAAAAAAATATCTCCTGCTTTTCATACCGAAAACCAGAAAATATCGTTAGTAGTTCGAATATTGTAATGAACGTGAAATTCTGAGGTTTTTATAATTTCGCTATTTTTAGTCCTAAGGAGATTTGCTGTTTCCGTTTTGCAATTTTGTGTCGGTTCACTCTGAATGCCCGTTTCACTTTTCAAATTGTCGCCACTAAATATTATCGCAATCTATTATATTTAAAGAAATTAAATAATGAAAAGTCTGCATAAACGTATGCATGTTTCTCGCACTGTGATGAAACGACGGTACCTAGAGCCATCCAATTTTGAATGACGTAATCCTGCTGCGATTATGGGCATCTGGAAGCCCAAATTTGGAATTTGATTTTATATTTTGTAAAACTTAAACGAATTTTTGATTAACATACTCAAAGCTTTCAAAGCGAGCAATGGCAATGTCGTACAGAAAAAACATTTTTTCTCCAGCGCGTGAGACTGTGTATCGGAAATTCTTAAGATATGCTCAATTTAAAATTATTTTGCGATGTTGCTCTTGAACTGAATTTTATGATTTAATTGCGAAGAACATGATATTTAATAAATAAAGGTAACACAGAAACCGCTAAAAACTCGCCTTTGGGCGTCATGTAAAATATCAAAGCTTTCACATTTTTTTTCGCCCCTTTGGACGTAATTTAAAACCTGAAACCCTTCAGATTTTGTTTTTGAAGAATTCATATAATACTTTTTTAAATTATGCTTCATACGTCTAGTTAAACTCAGTTTTCATTGGTACAGCAAAAAAGTGTATATAGCATCATTTGAACATCGTTGTGTTAGCCATTCCGAAGATAAAAATCACGGGACTGTATTAATTTGAATTTTAAAGAATTTCATCTCACAGCATCTCATTCACATTAATGTTATATACTTTATATAATTTCCGGGCTCATAATGCTACGTACATACCTTCACTTACCTCTAAATCGTCCAGTAATTAATTGCATTCTATGGTTTTAGACTGCAAAATTTCTACACTTTTAACGGATGTGCTGCCATCTACCGAATAATTGATTAACTATCTTTTCCACCATCTCGATTTGGTCATGACAAAAAATCAATGCACTGTAGAGAATAAATAGAAGACGCCTGATATGTTTTGAAAACATAATTTTTAATTATATCATTACAGTGACAACTCAATAAGGCAAAGCTGTAAAAATAATGCGTAAATGAAATATTTTATTACATTATTTGCGTATTGCAAATTGAAGTATAGATGATGTATTTCTTCCATCTATATTATTTCGAAGACTTTTAGGCTATACAACGAATCATCTGATTTTTATTTTTTTTATTTATTGAATTTTATGTTTCATCAATTTTAGGTATTAAGCATGATTAAGTGTTTACCTAGCAAAGAATGAAAACTTTTACAGGTTTAAAATTTTCCACGCAATTCATCGTTCATTTTGTGTTAAGCATTTAATAGAAGTTTTATAGATTAGTTTTTCTTACTCACGCTTCTAACCCTTCATCAGTGCACGAAAACATATCAGTACTCAATTATGCGGTGAATAAATCTCATTATATATTTTACCAATTAATTAATTACCGTATTAGTTCATGCGTTTAATTCGTCCCAATTTAAATGTTTATATAAACAGATTTGAATACTTCTTTTAAAATGAGTTTTCATGCCAAGTTAATAGGAAGTGGGATGTATATTCAATAAATAGCTTTACTGTCACCGACAGTTGTGAAGCAGAATAAATTTCAGTAATTTTTTTAACTGTATGGTAAAAATGTTTGTTTCCACTAAATGGGATCCATTTTTATAGAAATTTTATTTCTCATAGAAATTTTCTTTCTGAATTCCATAATGATCAATTGAAAA
The DNA here is from genome assembly GCA_000611955.2 of Stegodyphus mimosarum. NCBI lineage: Eukaryota > Metazoa > Arthropoda > Arachnida > Araneae > Eresidae > Stegodyphus > Stegodyphus mimosarum. The sequence goes on along the minus strand of KK118582.1, from coordinate 1,427,874 downwards.
TAATGACATAAATTACCTTCATATTTAAAGTTACTCTGCCACTTTTCAATTCTTTAAACACTCAGAATTTTTTCCCTCATTTTAGTGTCATTCTTAAAGCACAAAATACAGTCTAGAATATTCTCTTTCATAGACCCATTGCTTTAACTCCTTTATCTAGAATATTCTAGTTTAGTTTGTGAAATCTTTTGTTAGGTACCATGTTAAAATGGTTTTTGCGAACACTTGGAAAAGGTTTCATTGCTTTCAAAGTATCTTTTAACCTTAAAAAAAAAAAAAAAAAAAAGAAATTTTTAATTTGCTTTTTTATTTTATTTCCAATTATTAACTGCTTTTTATTTACTTATTTACTTATTAGACCAAAAGGGGTTATTAGACTCGAAATCAGATTTTGTGTTGATTAACTAATATAGGCGTATCACTTTTGAAATTATTGCCCCCAGGTATCATCGCCCAGCATTATTTTCAAAGAAATTAAATAATGAAGAATCTGCGTGCATGTATGTATATTGTTCGCGTTGTGAAAAAAACAATGGTACCCAGAACCGTCAAATTTCGAATAGCATAGATCTCGACCCCCGAACTTGTGCACCTAGAACTCCGAGTTTCGAATTTGTTTAATTATTTATTTCAGATTTTGTAAAAATTTCATGAATTTTTGATTATCAAATTCAACGATTTGAAAGAAAGCAGTGGTAGGTGTGAAGAAGGTAATATTTATTAAATAAAATTAACACATAAAAAAGTTAATTATAAAAAGACAAAAAAAAGTTTGTTACCCATCTTACTAAGAAAATTGAATACTGATATGACGAACAAAAAAGACTGAAAAAATATGAAAATATGTGTCATCAGGAATTCTAAAGATATGTTGATATGAAAAGTTTTCTGATTTTGTTGTTGAACTGCATGCGGTGTAATAGCAAAAAAATATTGCTTTATAATAAAGCAAAAAAAAAAAAAAAATGTGTTAGTAGGAGTGAATTTAAGAGCAAAGCGTAAAAACCCTTTGGCAAGCTTTCAGATTTTATTTTATTTTATTATTTTTAATTTTAGTTCACTTTTCTATCATAAGGTTTCAGCGTTTCAAATTGTAGAGGAAGCTCTGGCTGCCCCTGATAAATCGGTCGACATTAGACAGTAGTTTCCAGTTCAACTCCAAACGATGAATTCGGCGTTCAAACAGTTCGTGAAAAACCAAACTAGATGGCGCCACTATTGCTCTCATGATATTTGCATTGTTAGCCACCACAGACTACACAAAAAGAATTAACTTCCTCGCTTTCCGTTAAAAATCCTTTGCTAATTTCTTTTTTTTTTTAATTAGGTTAATAAAATTTATTAACAGATAAAATAGACTTCGTATAAATTACTTTCTTCTATAAAACCAGAGTTTCTCAAACTTTTTTGCCTCGTGCACTCGTTTTTTATTCACCATTGCTAGTTTATTCCCTTTCCTTTTCAAAACGTGAAAAATACAAATACATTTATTTATATTTAGATTATTTTTTAATGTGTTTTATTAATTAAACATCAAAAGTGTAGAACATGTTAATAAATACCATAACTTGAATAAAAGTACTTTTTTTTTAATATTCATAAAGTAAAACTTAATGCTGAAGAACTAAATAAAAGGTTGTCTACATCCTCTCCCCCCCCCAGAGAGGAATTCGCCTCTAATTGAGAACCCCTGTATCAAGGAATATATATATATATGTGTATATACAGGGGTTGCTTTTAAACTATACACTATAGATATTGCTATATATAGGGTTGCTCAAAACTAGAGAACAAACTTAAGAGGCTTAGGGTATCCCTAGACGATTCGGATTCACACCAATGAAGGGTCGGAAATGCAGTCCTAACGAGATAGGGGTGAATGGAACTTCGAGCACTTGTTTTGAAACTGAAAGTGTACTACAAGGCTTAAATTTCCAAAGGGCAGAAGTGCCGAAGCCCTACGAAAGGCCGTCAAGAAAGAGGAAAAAAAATAAATAAATAAAATTATTAATAAAACAAAATTGAATAATAATTAAAATAATTAGATAAAATCATTAGAAAAAATTAAATAATTAAATAAAATCATTGATAAAAAATTTTAAAAATTAGTAATTAAAATAATTAAATAATTTATGATTAAAGTAATTAAATAATTAAAATTTAATAACATGTAAAGAGCTAAATTAAAACTAGAATTTTATTACTGAAAATAAAATTTTTGTGATCAAATTTCTGCTGAAATTGTTCAGTTACATAAGAGAAGTCCCGTAGCCTTATTTAGGGCTCCGGCTAGAATTATGATTTATCCTCCAAACTAAGAAGTACCAGAGGCTTCGACGCAATTTACGCTCTGAGTGTACATATATTTTAAATTATACCTAAATAAAGCGCTTTTCCACCCATTATTGGCTTGTCATTCCTGCCCCCCTTGTTTATCTTCTAGCTGATCAGAGGTAATAGGAAAAATAATTTGCTGGAATTCATCGTGATGGCAAACTGACATATAAAGACCATAAATATGTATATTTCTGTTGATGACGTTCCCCGATATTTCGTAACGTGGCTTAAGATATGGAATCTCGGGCATTTTGAAATGCACTGAGTGTTTCGAAAGGACACATCTTCGTGGTTACCGTGAAAGACCGAAAGATGTGTTTGAAAAAGTCCGAGATTCCATGTGGTACCACTGTTAAAACATTTAGCAACTTTCTTTTCAGGAAAGTCATGACATATTTTATGCTTCTAGTCTCTGAATGTCAGTTTGAGATCACGATGCGTTTATATTTTACATCCTAACATATGTGCTAGTAGCTATCGACGGCTTTCCTGCGACAGCTCCTAATAACCCCTCTATCTCATTAAGATGCATTTCCTAATCTGCATTGCCTGTTCCTCTATGACTCGGTATCTATGAAATTCCTAGTCATCCAGATGTACCCTATCCCTCCTAGAAATTGCTTCCTCTAGTTTTGAATGACCTTGTTCTTAGATATAGATATAGATGGACAAAAACAATTGCAACCATTAAAATATGAACTATTCATCATTAATTAATATTTCATCGTGATTCATGAATTATTCATGATTCATCATGAATACATGATTCATGATGAATTATACATGATTCATCATGAATTAATATTTCACGAATCCCTTGAAAGCGATTCATGAAATATTAAAGTTTGAGTGGAAATATGAGAGAAAAAATTAAAATGGTATGAAAATTATGTATCTTCAAACCACAGAGAAGTTCGCTTTCATAGTTCATAGAAGTTCGTTTCATATTTTCCTACTTTTTTCATAGCAAGTTAAAGAAATAAAGAAGGATAACAATGAAAAAACCTGAGCAAATATGAAAATACAGTTATAAACTTGGTATTAAAATAGTAGGAGAGAAAAGATCAAGCAGCAAAATGAAGAATTACATTACAGAATTTAGATATTCAATTAGAAACTTACTGCGCATCTTCAACTGCAATTCTATTCCTGTTCTATAGCATGAAAACTTTTAATGCATTGTAATAACAACTAATACTTTTAATTTTTCTCCCCAGATTCTAATAGGACAGTTTGACAGAACAAACGACTCACCGAAAATGTTTTAGTCTTTATTAAAGCTATGGATCATAAGTGCAACAGTAAAGATGTAGGTAAAGGCTCATCATTTGATGACACTTTTGTCCGGTCCCTCTGTCACCAATATGTATTGAAATTGAATAAATGTAATTGACCACTATACGAGCTGTAGGCGTAATTCCACCCCCGTATTGCTTTCCAGTAATTTCGAGAAATAGAAGGTGATAGAAATATCTCGTCAGTCGGTTGAAAACTATTTAAGGCCGAAGAGAGAGCGTCTGCTCTCAGTTACTTAGTTATTGTTGTGAGTTATTAGTTCCACGTGAACTGAAACTATCCGAGTTAGCTTTCTCTTTAGATGCTGTGATACTGTGAACTCTTGTACGAGTATTTCTGCGGAAAAATTATAGAACTTTGGGGTGTTTACTTTGACGCAACGATATTGTTATTATTATTATTTTGTAATTTGAATTTCACGTTATTTTAATTTGATGTGACTTTAGTTTTGTTGTTTTTGTTTATTTATGTACTTATGTATAACATTTTGTTTAGTGATTTTATGTTTATTTATTTGTGCACTTTGTTTAATTTTTAATTTGTTATGATTGTTTGTTATGTTTGTTTTCGTTGAGTTGTTATTTATCTTAATAAAGATTCTAGTCTTTCTGTTCATCTGACCTAGTTGTTTTAAGATCTCTACGAGCTCGTAATACGTTTCGAATTTATATGGTTTTATCAAAGAAGTCCAAAGTAAAACCCACCATTTAGAAACCACTAGCTCTGAAGTCATCTTTTGAATTTATTAAATGTAGCTTTCGTAGTTATTAATTTCTAATATTCATTCTTGTTGAAAAAATAAAACGTTTTAGGCCATTTTTGTGCCATTTTGTGAGTTTCTTTTAATCATTTTAATTCCGTTACAAAGCAAAAATCTTTAAAAACTTTTCGCATGTATTGAATGTGACTTTTTACGTTTTAAAATCAGTTTAATCAAAAATAGCATTTAAAGTACCAATTAAGCAGCTTTATCAATTAAGTGACGGAATTAAAAGTTAAATATGGACCCAGAGGGCATGCAAAAAAAATCAGTTACTTCAAAAGAATTAAGTGCTACAAAAGCAGAATAAAATCGATTCACGTTTGTGTATTTTTTTAAAATTAAGTGCATAAAAGCTTTCAATCTGGCCTTTCACAAAAAATACTAATTCAGGTATTTTAAGGACTATTCAATTTGATTGAGTTTTTTTTAAGTATTTCCTTTTGAGGATTAGTAATTGATAATTCAACATAAAATACTAAAAATAGTATTAAATGTGAATTAAATTTATTTTTCGGTGTTCTGAGCAATGAATATTCTACTTTTCAGCTGTTTCGATCTTGTGGTCAACAGGTTTGTATAAAGATTTGAAAAATGTAGCTTCTTTGACATAACTTCGTACAAATAATGTAGTTTTTCTTTATTTTCATCATCATGATGGATATATTCATTTGGGGAGAATAAGGTTCTGTGAATTCTACGGGAAGATATAATAATTTTACTTTTTAAGATCATTTTTTTAACTTTAAACATATGTCTTACATGCTGTGCAGAAATAACTAATATTAGAAGAAGATATATGTATGAAGTTAATGTTATATGAATGTTATATGAATTATTTTTTTAAAACAGTGATAAATCGGCCAGTCTATCTCTTTAACTAAAAAAATGGGCTAATTTCTTTTCAATAAAGTGGCATGAAAGCCCGCTTGCCTGAAGACAACTGTTAAATTCTTTTCTTAATTTTCCCAATCTTTTGGCCAATTATTCACAAAAAATATACGTTTTCTAGCCATTTTGAAACATTTTACACCAAGCTCTTGATTCCTCATTAGAAGGACGCCATTTTTTAACAACAGGCTTTCAAATTGACACCCCCCGACGACGGGTTACCTTCTCATTCGTCCAGAAAGTTTTAGGCGGAACTACGCCTTCACTACGTCACCTCCCCCTGTAGGTTTAGGATTGCAAAGATTTTTTAGCTAAACTTACAGCCCCGTAGAATTACTTTGCTTTCTATAGATTCAACACGTTTCAAGAAGGTGAGTCTTAATTTTTATAATTATTATATTTTCTAGCAGAAACATTTTACACAAAAGTGTACGTTTTTTCCACCAAGTTTATTATATTTTAAGTACTTCTTTCTTCAAATTTAACAGCTTCATTACTTTAAGCAAGAGGGCCCCCATTTAACCCTTTCGTGGGCCATTTATTTTTCTTTTGAATTCCTCCCAGTTTTTTATGTTTTATTAACAATTAAGCAATAACATTTAAGGAAATGCATTTTATTTTGCCGAATTTTATTTTTACATTTAAATTTCAGGGGTGGGAAGTATCCTTCCCACGGAACCATTTACAGTCATAAAGAAAATTAAATTTAATGGTGATTATTTGCCATGAAAAGATGAGAAGCATGTTCCAATGCATAAGGGTACATCACATTCTGCACAGATGCAGCGGGTCCTCTTTTCTTTTCCTTTTGTGCTACATTTCCTACATCGTCTATAGTTGGAAACCATCTTTGGCATATGATTTCCCACACTGGCTAAGCGCACATCATCCGGAACTGCACACTTCTTTGCTTGGAAGCTAGCAGGACGTCCTTTCCTTTTTCTTGAGGAATATCCGTCTATTAGCTGACGAGCTAATGCTATACGGAATGTTAGCTGGTCTAAATTTCTGTTTCTTTTGTTCACTTGCCACAGTATGAAACTATTTATGATGCCAAGGTCAAGAAGAAAATAAAAGATACGATGCCACCATTTTACAGATCTTCTTCCTATTTGGTATCTTTCTTTTCTTTGATCGAAGCGATCAACTCCTCCCATTACATCGTTATATACCGCAACAGCTTTTGGACAAGGGACTTCTGCTTTAGTACCATCTTTTTTTGTTCGATGTACAGATGTCATAAATGCTGGATTATGTGCAGTGGTCAACAAGGTAACAGCCTTATTGTCCATCCATTTTATTGCAGCAACACCTTCCTTAGTTAGGAATTTTGATTCTCCCCTTTTTAGTTTGTCATTAGTTTTCAGCATTTGTGGTAGACCCTTCCTTTGCGGTTTCACAGTCCCCACAGAAAATAGACCACTTGCAAGTAGTTTTTTTGCAAGCCTAAATGATGTGAAATAGTTATCATGGGCTATAAGGCGACCTGTGTGTTTCACATCTTCTGTTAGTTTAGTAACTACTGTTTCCCCTAAATTTAATTTTTTAGCCTTATTATCAGACGTTTCCTTCCCACAATAAATTTCAAATTTCTGAATATAACCTGTCTTAGAGTCTGCTAAACACCAAACCTTGTACCCTCTTTTGATAGGCTTCATTGGCATATACTGCTTCAATGAAGTTCTCCCTTTGAAAGCTATCATACATTCATCTATTGATAAAGTCGATGAAGGTTCATAGGCTTTACATATGGAATCATTGAGTTGTGAGAGGATTGGTCTGACCTTATGAAGTTTATCATGACCAGGTTGTCCACGTGGTGGATTTGTGCTGTTATCATTCACATGTAAAGTCTCAGTTATTTTTTTGAACCTTTTTGCAGTCATTACTCTAGCTACTGATTGAACATTTAGAATAGGGTCTGTGCTCCAGTAGTTTTTTAGTTCAGGCAGTTGATGTATTCCCATGAGTATATGCATACCTATCCATGCTTTCAATTCTTCTGATGTGATCTCTTTCCAGTTCAAAATAATGTCTTTTGTATTACTACCCAATCTCTTATTTTTCTTAGGTTGATTTGCATATGAATTTGTTTCGTCAACAATATTCTGTAAAATTTCTTCAGTAAAAATTGTTCCAAAATAATCCTTTTCCTTGTCAGTTGAATTGAATGATATTTTCAGATTTGGCTCATTATTGAAAGAAGAATCAATGTTGTCAAAGAAATCTACTTCATTGCTCCATTCTTCATTCATTTCATCATCACTTTCAGAAGAATTGTTGACATCAGGTTCAATCTGCAATACTTCATCAGCAGAGGACAGTCCCTCAGTCGTCACACAATTACTTCCAGAACTTGTGCTAGGTTTATCTAAATTTTCTAGCGATTGTAATTCTGAAAATGCATCATCATCAGCTTCTACTTCAGAATCATCTGGGTCACTAGGGAGGCTAAACAGCATATCCAAAGCAGCTGATGTGGACAAAAACTTTTTCTTACTCATCTGAAAGTTATGAGAAGAAGCCGAGAATATTTTTTTTTTTGAACTACGATCGTTAAAATTATTTCACTTTTGATTTAGTATTTATTATTCAAATTAGATAGTTACTGGCATAAATTGTGCAGAAATGCAACAAATATGTAAATATAGTTACAAAAAAAAAAATATTTTCTTTATTTATTATCTAAACATAATACTTACAATCTAACTATTCTAATTTTTCAATAGTATACAAATTGCACTTGTCTTTTATATGATACAATAGCATTTTCACATTTCACCTATTATTTATTATACAATAGCTACTGGCACAAAATGTACAGAATTATACAGAATAAGAAAATGTTATTACAATAAAAACAGTGTTTTACTCACGTTTGCAGCAGAATCGTTGAGCAGTACAAATGTCACATCAAAACAGAATGATTGCAAAGATTTTTTAGCTAAACTTACAGCCCCGTAGAATTACTTTGCTTTCTATAGATTCAACACGTTTCAAGAAGGTGAGTCTTAATTTTTATAATTATTATATTTTCTAGCAGAAACATTTTACACAAAAGTGTACGTTTTTTCCACCAAGTTTATTATATTTTAAGTACTTCTTTCTTCAAATTTAACAGCTTCATTACTTTAAGCAAGAGGGCCCCCATTTTTTAGATTTTCTTGATTTCTTCGGTTGTAATATAGGACTAATAGTGTTTCAGAAATTAACTATAAATTATAATTGATGATTTGTGGTTGCATCCTCTCTAATACTATTTATAAATTTAGTTTTCTGTAAAATTTTTGAGGTCTTGAGGCGATTTTAAAATTATTTGTTACCTAGATGCCTCTATTTATTCTTTAATTCTAATAATTCTTGTTTTGTTTTGTATTGTTTTTCTTCCACGCGTAGGGAAAAGGGGCGTCTAATTGAGACGATTTAGATTAATATGGAAAGATGTAATAGATATGAAAATTTTGTCAGTTAATCGACGCGGTATTGTCTCAATTAGTCGTCAGTTGAAACGCGTGGAAGTAATATTTCAGCGAAAGGGGCAAAGTTCTTTCCCCCTGACGAAACAACTATGCAACTCTCGCTGGGATATTACCATTTTTCTATTGTATACTTTGTTTTTATTACAACTTCAGCTTTTCCCAATCTTGCCCATAAATTACAATTTTCTAAGCATTATTTGAGTTTTATTTACATGTTAATCTTTGCTTAGGATTCTAAGTTTTAATTGTATTTAATGTGTAATTTTGGCACTAACGTGCTTTTTCGAATAGGATTTTATAGGGTTTAGGATGTACTATGGCTTTTGGCATTCTTACTTGTTAATAATAGAATATATATGTAGTATATATATGTATATTGTTATATGAATATATATGTATGAAGAGAAGCACATGTCTGTTTTTACAGTATCATTACGAATTTTATGCTTAGACAGGTAATTTTAATAGAATTATATGTAAAATTGTTGTATTTTTCTGTGCAATGTAGCGCGAGACAGATTTTAAGAGAAAGCTATGCGTAAAAGTGAGAATACAGGGGCAAGTGCATTTAACATTTATTAAATGGATATCTCGGTAATTTAGTGAGATACCGCCAAGCTGACAATGGTTTTTGCGACTTCTTTTATCGTCATATTTGGCAAAAAATTGCCAAAATCGCCAAATTTGGCAACTATTTGGCGGCATTTTGGTACGGTTCCTGTATTATCGTAATATGTATTGAAATTGAATAAAAGTAATTGATCGCTATGTTAGATGTAACCGTAATTCCAACCTTGTATCGCTTTCCAGTAATTTCGAGAAGCAGAAAGTACCAGAAATATCTCGCCTTTGGTTGAAAACTATTTAACGCCGTAGAGAGAACATCTGCTCTCAGTTGCTTAGATATTGTTGCTGCGAGTTGTTTAGTTTCGCGTGAACTGAGATATACCAGTCAGCTTTCTCTTTAGATGTGCTTTGCATTGCGTTGTGTTTAACGTTCTTAGTTGTTTGATGTGTAACCACTGATTATACTGTGTGATAGTGTGAACACTTGTACGAATATTTCTGTGAAAAATTCGAGAGTTCTGAAATATTTTTGACAAAAATAAATTTTTGTAATCTATTATCGGGCTTGCACGTTCACACTAATACGAACCCGTACACAGGCAAAAGTATTTTTTTATTTCTGTTTAGGAAGTAAATACAGAATATAATTATTTATTTTATAAAGCTGAGACTTTTGTCTGGAACAATGACTGAAGCAAATCTTAAAGTTTCATATTAAGAAAAGTAGAGATTTTTATAGTTTCTCATAAAGCGCCCTATTCTTTTGGAATGTTGCAGAATCTCCATTGCAAAATCAAACATTTCATGTGCTTGTTCCAACAATTCGTTTAACTTCTTGTCAGTTGAAAGCACTTTATCTTCCCCTTCATTATGACCCTTTTCACTGTGGGTTTGGTATTGTAAGATCATCTAATTCTTCACTCGCCGTTGCTCGATCAGCATTGTCGATTACTTCTCTGAATTCCCGTTCTTCACGCCGGAAAAATCCTTCTCCGCTAATTGCTTTTACAATTTTTGCTTTTCTTTGGCTTTATTTTCAATCGATTTAAATCCTTTAAAATTGCTGACAGTTTCTGACCAAAGCTGATACCAGCAAGCATCTAGTATTGATCAATTCACTTGCTCCCATGCGGTTATAATTGAAGCAAATTTTAAAATGGACGCTTAATGAAAAAAAGAAAAAAATTAAAATATGCCATTATTTAAATGAAATTTAGAAACTGAAGTTTATTATAAGAACATGTGAATCTTGAGATTAATTTTCTCAAAACGTTGTTAGAGTAACAGCTCACTTACGATATGTTAGATTAACACTTTTAACACTTTTTCAGTTTTTCTGGAATCTTTTTTAAATAAGAAAATTATAATTGGGTGGATGATATTATTTGTGGATAAAAGTTGGTTAAACTAAATACTGAAACGCTACAATTCGAACACGCCTCAATAATATTACAATTATTTATTTATTTATTCTGGTATAAGGTATTTTTCCTTTCCTTCCCTCATGACTTCGTGGTGTAAACGGAAGCATATTCGAGAGGTCCGGAGTTCGAATCCCAGGGAAGACACTGCAGATTTCTTCAGTTTTCTGGCTTCGAAAACTTTAAATAAAAAAAGGGGTCTACAAGTGGCGTTTGACATGGAAGGTGGTGGACGATAATTGGTCACCACCAGGATTTGGCGACTAAGTCCCCTAAATCTCAGTCGCCCTTTGAAAGGGGGAGTATATAAGGTGTTTTCTTCCTCCTTTCCGCATGCCTTTGCGGTGAAACTGAGAGCACACTCGACGCATGTTCGTGAGGTATGGAGTTCGAATTCTTGAGAGGTCACGGAGCATTTTTCAGGATCATGTGACTTTCAGGGTCATGTGATCACATAACCTAATGACTACGTTTGTTTGTGGGCTTCCATCCTTTTATTTAATTGTTAAATGGGGGGAACCTCTTAAACCGATAAGCGAATAATCGCTTGAGGGTGTGAACAGAGACTTAAGACTCAAGAAGGGTTAATTACCCTTTATTTCTCAAAATAAGAATTAACACAGTCGGCTCCTATCTCAGCGCGTACAGCAAAGCCTCCACTTGGGCTTGAACTTAAAGTAATAAGACTTAAAGCTTAACTAATGCCGAAGCTATTAAGATTCTAAGTAGTTGGCCCCTAAATCTCAATGAAGTAGGCGAAGTTATCAAGGGCTGAAGTACGGCCGAGCATAGTAATAACTTAGAGAGAGACGTAGCCTAAAGGCAAACGCGAGCTAGTCAGAAACTCTCTAAAGAAGTCAGTGAAACTTTGACTTAAATACTACTCATTTGCATTAAACGTGTTTCTAAAAGCACATTTTGGTAGGAAATTGTAAGCTGAAAATAGAAAGGATAGTAAAATGGCTTTAACTGAAGATAACTGTTAAAAACTTAAGGTAAAACTTACATGTTTTATAAATGTTTCGCTTGCTAGTCAATAAAACTAATCTCTCCAAAGTTTAAATTGAAATGTTAATATTCCTGAGGATTCCAAATAATAGGACACTTTTTTAAAGGATAGGATCAGGAAAATTCTGTTGACAATATAACCACAAAGATTCTAGTTTTCGAATTTCAGATCTCTTTCAAAATAAGCGGTATTTGAGAATTCTAATATACAATTCAACAAAATACCTTTTTAAAGTAATGCGACAATTCCAGGCTTAAACTTTTCAATAGTGTATAAGAAACCCAGTAGCACAATATAATCCCTTTAGATAAGTAACAGCGGAAGTGCAGTGTAATAGATGAGATATCATGCTTTACCAAATCGACAAACCTTTACCTAAATATACTCTCATAACGGTAGCGTTCTCTCCAATAGCCCTGAGAAGCTTATCATGAGCTTTATTGTGTTGTCGTTCGGAGTCAGTAATACATCTTAGAGTCGATTTCTTAACTGTATTATTGAAATTAATTGAATATTATCTCTTTATATATAGGATATTGTACTAGATAACTGTGGCGATGCGATGTATTAAGTTTTTCCATTGTAGGTAATATCTGTTTGTTGCATTTGTTTATATGCCTGTGCTTCTCTTACTTTATTATCAACTAGCGAAAGTACCAGATACCAGTTAAGTTAGATTGAGAGCAATGCCTCTAACAACAGAGAGAACGATACCACTGCAATCTTTTCTAATAACGATGCAAAAAGTACGATTCATAGAGATACATTTTTCAGTCAGATGCGAATGGAACCCATATAAAAATTTCGATGCAAAAATAAGCCAATTCCCCCTCATTGTCTTAGCAACAATGTCACGCAGTATTTAATGATTTTCGCCTTTCTAATCAAGTGGTCGTAAAAGCTCAACTCTTTGGATGGAAGTTGAGCTATGGACATTACATTTAATGGACCATTAGTCTAAATAACAATTGATTTAATTTTAAATAATAATATTAATTCACATTTAAATATTAATTGATTTAACCCATATAAATCAATAACGCGAACAAACGAACACAGAAACAGACATTCTTCTTGATATGTATAGATTTTATAAAATTTTTTATTAACAAACTCTGCGATTTGAAAGCGAGCAGTAGCAACACTTTTCGAAATAAATCATTTTTATCTCCAGCGCGAGAGACTGTTGTCACTCGGTAAAATGAGTGCGAAAATGAGCGTTTTCAGAGTTTTTAATTAATATGTCGGTTGATTAAAGTCGTGCGAAGATGGGAATAGTCGAAATGGCTTCCCGCGAATTTTTCGAATCGGGAATAATGTATTTAATGTTTGGCAATGCTAATTTTATTTCATCGTAAAACTAGAAATTTTTTATTACCAAACTCTAGGATTTGAAAGCGAGCAGTGGCAACAACTTTCAGAATAAAGCCGATTTTCATCTCTAGCTTGCAAAACTGTTGCCACTCTGAAAAATAAGGACGAAAATCATCGTTTTTCCGAGTTTTTAATTTATATCTCGGATTTTAGCTACTTTTTTGGGGGGGAAAAATAGATGTCGACCTTTTTCAGGACCCGAGAAAAGAATTTTACAAAGTTTGGTGACGATAGCTACAGTAGTGACTGCATTATTAGAGAACAAACAAACAGACTTTCTTCTTTATTGACAGAATCGTCATCACTCTACAGAGCAGTAACAGCTTTCCTTAAGCACGAAACAAATAATTCTTTACTTAAATTTTATTTTATTTTATTTAATATGATATCTTATTATTTTGGGCTTTACCATCCTTCTATTTCCTGCAGCTTCCGCCAGAAAGCAAATCAGTTTAAAATATAAATATGTTTTCAAAGTTTATAACAGAGAGTTTCGCAGCCTTAGGCTGGTTGTTACTCTGTCTTTCATGTCTGTTGAAACAAATACCAAGCCAGCGAAGTTTTATTTGCCGTTATTTCTTTGCGAGTACTTAATCAGGGAGTAGCAAGTTTCAGACTGTGGTGATATGGTATTTCTTATCGTATTTAACCGGAATATGTTTTCGAAGCTGTTATTTCTCCTCAGAAGTTAACAGTTTCCTGTTACCTTTCTTTGCTACTTTTTAGTTTGCGTAACCGTCATATGGACGAGTTGATAGATTCTTTGATTTAAACTTCGCCGTTGGTTGTTTAAAATCAGTTTAAAATCAGATGGTCTCGTTTAAAATCAGATGGTACGAAAAGTTATTGAATAATCTCCTACGATTACTAAGATTTGCACTGGTACACTGCGAGGAAAAAAAAAGAAAGAGGACAGTTTATAGCTCCCTTTCTACTGGGCTGAAATTTAACTTGCGTTTCATGTCTCGAAAGCGCGACTTAGGATATGTATTAGATTTATATATAGCATTATTCTAATATAGGTATTTTGACACAAAATCGGACTTTTTCTGAATTGGCATGCAAAGCTTTTTCCATATTTCGATTCTACGACTCAAATTGTGGCTAACTGCCACGTTTTCTAAACATCGCATGAGTAGTTCTCAATGCTAATTGAATTTGGTATATATACATTAATATCTGTTTTTAATTAAAAAATATTTGATTATTCCTTTCACATTTTAAAATTTAGCTTCAGTCCAAATAAAATTCGCCCATTTTTTACGATTCATTTTTAAATTTGTATTTTTAAATAATTTTTATAAAAATTTTAACATCGTCTTAAAGGTAGGCGTATTTCTAGACACACTTGCAAAAAATTAGAGTTTTTTATTCAAAATGTTCTAAGATACTGTTATGTATAAGATATACCTGAATTTACACATTGGCGCGTTTTGAAATTTGGAGGAGTATTTGTTATAAGCAATAATAACGCCAAACGTGGTTTACGTACTTTGTAAAAATTATATGAAAATATAAACAATGACTTTTCTTCCGCTCGTCTGTAATAAAAAAAAAGGAAATGGAAATAGGTTGCTATAAAGTAAGAAGTTCGCCAAGTGATTCTTGGCGCAAACTGAAAATAGTCGTGGAATCGAAATACGGAAAAAAATTGGCATGTCATTTCAGAAAGTCCGATTTTGTGTCAAAAGACGTGTATTAGAACAATGCTATATATAAATCTCTCTTTCGAGGCATGAAAAAAGCAATTTGAATTTCGTGAATCGGTCCAGTAGAACCGGAGATATAGAACTGCCCCCCTCTTTTTTTCCCCCAGTGTACATAAAATCAGTAGTGTAATCGTATAAGACGGCCCTTGATGTTTTAAACTCCTCTCTTTCTTTGCCAATAACAGCCTCGAAAACACGCAATTAAGCCGTTTCGAAGTAGACGAATCCGTCAGCAAGGCTTAAAAAGGCTTATAAGCTGTTAATCGAGTGGATGAGCTACCCTGCCATTGCACAAAATATTTTTGAGATAGCTTAATTTTGTTTGCTGAGATAATAATTATGTAGATCAATCTTAACAATAATGCTCACAACAATTTTAACAATATTTTAACTTCAAAATACATCTTAACAATAATTTTAAATGACGAACTAGCTTAATAATGCTCAAATGTTTCAGATTCTGAGAAGAATTTATTGGAGCGGTTAAAAAAATAGTGAAGTATGTAGAGTTTAACCTTCTTTACCTAACAGAAACTATTTAATCTTCTTTACTAACACAAACGTAAGTCCAGACGCTTAACACACTTAAGACGAATTATCGTTTCATCTGAAAGGAACTGCAGAAGAAGTCGTAAGGAGCTTTTACAAAAGTCTTAAGAAGTTTAAAGTCTTTAGAAGGTTTTAAAACAAACCTCTTTATTAA
This sequence comes from Stegodyphus mimosarum, assembly GCA_000611955.2. NCBI lineage: Eukaryota > Metazoa > Arthropoda > Arachnida > Araneae > Eresidae > Stegodyphus > Stegodyphus mimosarum. The sequence goes on along the minus strand of KK118582.1, from coordinate 1,412,328 downwards.
ATCAGAGCTGAAACATCTACGCACGACTCCTGCTTACAAATCAGTCAACCACTTGTGGCGATGTAACATAAAATAACAATAAAATTCAATATTAAAATTTAAGTTTAGTAGCCAAAGGCTAGAAAATGATTTAACGCAAAGTTGGCTCAAACTTCTCACTGGCGTAAAAATTTAAATGTCGACATCTATAACAAGAAGCTGAATAACAATATCTGAGCTATGAAAACCTAGTAAAATGGCCTCGGAAGTCAGAAACACGCTCTGTCTTAGAATATGAAACTATCACATTACATACGCTTGAACTAATTTGCATTCTCGCAGGGAAACGGAAGGAGAAGTGACATTAAAGATATAAAATATTGTTACAAAATATCCAGGCGCGGTAAGATGGCTTCCTCGGGAAGCAGGTTTAGGGTTGCCATAAAATGGCAAAAGAAAGCAGGGTTGCCGCATTTGGCGAGGAATCGTCCATTTGGAGACATTTGGCGACAAAACTGGCGATATGCTATAGACGCATGGAGAACCTTCTAGAACGAATTCTTCCCGGTTTAGCCCAGAACGTTCTCGAACACAAGCCAAAAAGCTACACAAACCCTGCTGGTACGCGGAGAGAGAGTCAGTTGAATCGGTGCGAGTTAGTTGGGTCAGTGCGGAGTTAGTTAAGAGTCAGTGAGTAGTCTAGTGCCAAGTTGGTCGTCGAGTGCATCGAGCGAGTCTCTTAGTGTATCGCGAGGCAGTGCATCGTCGAGTTTTACCTTAGTGTGCTTTGAGCTCCGGGAACGACTGAACCGAGTCGGAAGCTGTACTCTGGTACTTTGCTGTGAAGCCGTTTTCACCGTTATATCCTGATAGCCTGAAGCCTGTCGCTAATTGTCTCAGAGTGTTTGTAGTAGTTCTTCAACGATTGTAAGCGTGATTTTGGAGCTGTCTTGAAAAATACTAGCCAATAAAGTGTGTTTCGATACTTATGGAGTGTCGTCGTTATTCACTCCAAATCTACGAACCCTTGAAGAGAAAAACGTAACAATATAAAATAATGGCTATTTAAAACAATAACAACCTTACAAATAATAGGAAATTTTCAAATGCTTGTAGACGCTTTTAGAAAAAAATTAACGTAATTTTATAACCTTATAATATTCTCATTTTACTTCAAGAAATAAATAACGTTAATTTTTAATCAAAGATCTGAAATGAGAAATATTGTTTACTGATAATCTCACGAATGATATATTTAAAAATTTGTCTTGTAATAAAAATGTAAATCGGAAGCACACTTAGGTATTTCTCCCACCTTCTTAGCATGCCTTCGTGGTGTAATGGCCGGCACACTAGGCGCGTATTCAAGAGGTCCGCGGTTCGAGTCGCGGCGGGGGCATTGCTCATTTTTCACAACTCCTGCTTTCAAAAAAAACCTAATGACTCTACACATTTTCATAACTCAGTTTCAGAAATGAAAAGTACTTACAACTGGTGTGGTATGTATTAAGAAAAATTTTCAGAATTTAAGGAAGAATTTAAAGAAAAAATTATTAATGAACTTTTAAGTAAAGAATATATCAGAATATTCGCTTTCAATTAAAATAATATTTGACTATTACCAAATCAACTGATGAGTTCCTTGGTAATATGTGTTTTTCACATTATTTAGAAATATTATTAAATTTAGGCTTGACGTAAGTGAGATGCGAAGACACATATGACAACTTTTAAGATACTTAAATTAGTTTAAAGCCTTAAAATGTGATGATTTATTTATTAGACCTTTGTGTACCTAACAAAATAATCTTAGTCTTTCCCACAATGAATGCACTGAAATATGGTCATACTCATGCAATCTCCGAACTTTCTGACGTAACTCATTGCTACAACCCCTTCTAAATTACCTATATTTTAAAAATCAGATCTCAACTTCAAGGCCGCGCTTTTACCTGTGAAAGAGTTTATTTGACAAAAGCAAGCTTAATTAATGACTTCATTGCCACGCCGCTTTTGTGTCCGCCGTCAATTGTTAATGAATTTTCCGGGAAACTTGCTACATATACGGCTTTATAATTCTGTATGCTTTTATCGGAACCCGGATTTAAGGTATTGAAATTGATGATCATATATTAAGCGCACTTTGCAGGTTGTTGATTCAACTGTGCTGCTAGGAAGAATCAATCTTTTCATTAAGATTGATTCTTTGAAACCCGGTCTCGTGATATTTGACAATAATGGTCAAAGGAAAGTCTTTAGAAAGAGATTTTCCCTTTATTTTTCTTCTACTACTAACAATAAAGTTTGAAACTTGTGTACGACATTATATTTCAGTGACCCCCCTCCCTTTCAGGACTTAAACATTGTTAACGAGTATAAATAAACTGGATTAAGGATGTAAAGCGTAAGTTAGGATATTTTCTGAAAATGTAAATTTACAGATTGCAGAGGTTTCTGTTGCTGTAATTTGTTGCGATCCTCTTTTGCTGCAGTGATAGGCAAAATTTATCCTGAAGAGAGCAGGTGACCTCAAATGTATAGTACCATATTTACTTGAAAAGAAAAGCCTTTTGTTTTGCTATATCTTAGTTTTAAAATATGGTAGCTCTTAAAAGTAGGTGTTTTGATAAATGAATTTGCAAAATGCGTAAAAGGAGTTTAGTTTACATTATATACAGAATAATTATACAGAATAATTAGACTATTTAAACATCAAATACCTCACATGGAAGTAATTACTGTAATTATAATAGCCATTCCAGGCTGAGAGATTTCAGTTTAGGCCTGCATCTATTGTATGGATAGCTGATGTACCTGAAGACAAGTAGGTAAAGACTCTTTAGCAAAGCTCTTTGGCTTCAGAAACGATATTGTTATTTCAAAGAAATTCGAAAGGAAGAGAAAATGCAAGACGAAATAAATATCGACCTACATTTTAATTTCTTAAAATATACAGATGGTGTTCACACATTTGTGCAACGGTTTTGATTTTGTCTACGAATTCAAATATTAGTTTTAAAATACAAACGTGCCTGGCATAAAATTGAATAAGATTTGTTTATTGTCTGCAGCATTAAAAATATTCTTTTCTTTAAAATTTCGTTCAAAAATAAACAATGGACCGAAGGCTGTATTTTTGCGCTGGACGAAAACAAATTCTCTCATTCAATTATTAAAAAAATATGCGAAAAGCATAGTTTTAATATTTGTACGCGTAAAAAAAATAAGTGACATAATTAATATGAAAGGAAAGAAACGTCAAAGTTTACATCTGACTGAGAAAAATGCAAAGGAAAAAAAAATCCTAAAATTAGAAATTACTGCTGGAAAATCAACAAAAGATAATCTCTTATCAAAGTGTGACGACACCTTATCAGCTAAATTCAAACTGTGCCTCCTGACTAAATTGACAAAATTATTTAAATTGTGTTTATCATGTCTCGAAAGCACGACTTGGATAATATATATTAGATTTATATATAGCATTATTTTAACATAGGTGTTTTGACACAAAATCGGACTTTTTCTGAAATACCATATCAATTTTTTCCATATTTAGATTCTACGACTCAAATGATGCCTGGATATTAAATTTTGTAATTTTTGGTGAGAAATTTATGGAGAAATTTAAAAATTTATCTTGGCGTATTTTTTTTTCAGTTTCCGCCAAGAATAATTTACATGGTGAAATTTTTAATTTATAGTAACCTACACGTGCTTTTCTTTTTTTTCATTATGTACGACAGGAAAAAAGGTCCATCGTTCATACTTTCAAATAATTTTAAAGAAATGCGTAAATCACATTTTCGTTATTATCGCTTATATTAAATACGTGAAATTTCAAAACGCGCCAAAGTGTAAATTCACGTGTATCTTAGGAAATTTTGAATAAAAAATTAAGTTTTTGCAGGTATGTTTAGAAATACGTCTACTTTTAGAGGATGGTAAAAAATTATAGGTTATAAGTCAAAATGTTTTTTGAAACATTTATAAAATATATTTAAAAGTATAAATTTTAAAAATAAAGCCTAAAACTTTGGTGAATTTTATTTGGAATGAACCTAAATTTCAAAATGTGAAAGGAAAAATAAAAAAAGTTTAATCAAAAAGACATATTAATAAATATATATCAATTTAATTAACATGGAGGAGTTAAAATTTTGAGAGCTAATTTTTAATAACTACTAATTTTTACAAAACTTGACAGGTTAGCATAATTTGAGATGTAGAATCGAAATATGGAAAAAAATTGCATGTCAATTCAGAAAAAGTCCGATTTTGAGTCAAAATACCTATGTTAAATAATTCTCTATATATATAAATATAATACATATCCTAAGTCGCTCTTTCGAAACATGAAAATCGCAATTTGAACTTCGTCATTCGGCCCATTGTAGAACTGTCACTTTTTTTGTTTTTTCCGCGGTGTACATACAGCTGTTATTAACTTTAAAGTCGCCTTTCATGATTTAAAGGAAAATGCAGCTCCCCAAAGAGCTATTGAAAAATCTTTAAATATATCTGTAGGAACTGTGACTAAAACTATAAAATCTGATTTAAAGCTAATGAAAACATATAAACATGACGTTCATCGCTTAACGCCGAAACCTGTTCCTCGGCGTAAGACTAGCGTAGAATTCGGCCTTGTGGCCCCTTGATTTCCAAAAGAGACCAAAAATACCATTCAAATAGCTGAAACCAAATTTTATTTAAGCTTAAAAACCTCAGAGTCTGGACACTACACATAGCAGTCGGTTATCACTTCTTTCTTTTAATGTCATTAAGTCATTTAACTGTCATTGACTTTATGTCAGTGACAGTTTAGTCAGTGACTTTAGGTCCAGTCTAATCCAGTCCTCCTTAATGCTTTTAAAATTCTATTAACTTAATATCTCAAGTTTCGTTATTAGTTTTGCCGACAGATGGCACTACCTTCTCGTTCACTTTACTCCATTAGGATATAAATACGACTATAGCTTTCTCTTCGTTACAACTTCCAGGGATGGGCAAGATTTTTGAACGAATTCTTCAGAAAAGACTCACCAACCATCTTGAAGATAACAACATCATCAGCAATGAGCAATATGGGTTCAGAGCTGGACACAGTACTACTCATCAATTACTAAATGTCACTGAATTTATTGCTGACTCCTTTGCTAAAAAGAATACTATTGCAAGCTGCTTCCTGGATTTAGAGAAGGCATTTGACAAGGTGTGGCATGAAGGCTTACTCTTCAAGTTACACCTTGTTCGGGTGCCAATTAATTTCATAAAGCTCTTAAAAAGCTACCTCAAAAATCGCACTTTTCAAGTTAAAATCAATAATACCTATTCCACCAAGAAATATATTAGAAATGGAGTTCCACAAGGAAGTGTTTTAGGGCCTTGTCTTTTTAATATATATATTAATGATATGCCTTTGCCACTTAATACAAAAATTGTTAAGTAGGCGGATGATACCGCTATTTTTACTAAATCCATCAAACCACAACTTGCAGTAGATAAGCTCAAAATTGCAATTGGTCATATATCTCATTATCTTCAAAAATGGAAATTAAATATAAATCCAAGCAAAAGTCAGATTCTCCTTTTCAGAAGACACAGAAGAAACATGCCTGTCAACGTTAACATTCAGATCAATAACACACCAATCCCGGAGTGTTATCTAGTACTAAATATCTTGGAGTCTATTTTGATGCTCAACTTCTCTTCAAAGAACAAAGTGAACATGCTTTACGTAAAGCTACTGCCGCCAAAATTGCACTTCAGCCGTTAATTAATAAAAAATCTAACCTAAGTATCAAAGTTAAGAAACAAATTTACGTTACCCTCATTCGACCAATTTTACTTTATGCCATCCCAATTTGGGCCACAGTTTATAAAACTTATAGAAAGAAACTCCAGATATTTCAAAATAAAATTCTCAGAGATATTATTCAAGCACCATGGTACATTAGAAATATACAAATTCATCGTGAACTCAAGATTCGACCTATCCCAGACCAGATTATTAGTACCAGCCATAATTTTTATCAAAAAATTGAAAAATCAAAATACAAGCATATTAGGGATCTCATCAATTATGATCCAACTTTGGAAATTGCTGCAAAGCGTCCAAGAAGCATTTTTCACAATGTGAAGTGGTGACTGTATATAGTGTACATATTTGTATATAATCTGATTTCACTTTGGGACTTTGGCTTTGTTTTTCTAAACAAGAACTTTTTGCAAAGCTCAAATGTGACTGTGTTTTGTGTTTAATGTAACAGTGTTCTTATCATAGAGACTTTGTAAGTTCCCACAGATAGGACTTTGGATATGACAAAGCTCAATGAACAATATTTATCATGTTTACTTTATGATCATCACTTCGCTACTGTGAAATCGATAATTTACAAAGTATTCATAATAATTTTCATCATTTATTTGAAACATAACAGTGTATAATGATACATGAACTATTCACCAATGTTAAGCTGAACTTTGTTTACTTGGAGCTTGAACTATGTACATTCTGCTGCCTGAATTTCGTCATTTATAGCTGATTTTTCCAATTTTGTACTTAACTGTACTATTACTCTCATTTATTTCTTTAACTATTTAAAAATTTTTTCTTGTATTCCACATTTTTCCTTAAAATCCAAATTATATCTTAAATTTTTCTCTTTCTCACATTATATTTTCACACATAATATTTTCATTTTTCAATCTTTCACTGCTGTGGTACTATTTTTTGCCATCAGCTCAGCGGCACTAGATGCTTGTTGATTTTGGAGGCTCATCTTTTATCTTTATTTACAAATGCTGTACTTTAGTACTGATCCTAGCTTCGCCGTTTGGCGTGGAGGTTACTCCTTTATAATTTATCTTACCAAGCCCAAGGGCAATTTCCAAGATAGGCAGTGAAAGTCAAAGTTTTGACTATAGGCTGCCAGACTCATGCCAACTGAAATAACTGAATCTTCGTTACAGATTTCTTTGCTTCCGATAAACATAGATCTGTACCTGTTTGCCCTCGAAATCAATACAGTTATTGACTAAATCTTCTCCAAACACAAGATTGTCACTTTGCTGATTTTATATAAGTATACTGAAACCACATGCTGAAAAATTACTTTCAAATTGGATAAAAAAAGGCCGTCCACAGAACATTCTAATTTATAAAAGAGCTTCCTACCTGAAAAAAAGTTCGAAAAACGAAGCCTCAAGCACATAAGAGTTTGCAGAGGAGGGGTAAGAATATTTGTATAAATTTGAATAAAAGTCAAGTTATCCAGTTATTAGCTTCCTTTTAAGAAAGCCAAATTAGCTGTCAAAAAGCTAATGAAGTAAAAGCAAGAATCAGGAAAAAAAAATTGGACAACAGCGGAAAACCAAAGTTTAAAAAACAAATGAAAGAAAATTGCTATAAGAAGTAGAGGAAGCAATGAAAAATTCAGTATTTTTGTTTAAATGAAGAAAAAGAGATAAATGTCAAGAAATATTACAAAATTTAATTAATTTTTCAAGAAAAAGTTGACTGGCTAATGGTAATTGGTTTTTGTTAATTAAAATGATGCGGCTTCCGCTGTTTATTTTCTAATGTCAGAAATTCAATAACCTTGAGTTTTGTTGACTTTCCTTTGCATCTTCTTCCTTCTGATAAAACGGAGGAAAAATGAACATCCTCTTAAAAATTTATGAGTTCCACAATTAGTACTAGAAAGAATTTTTCTTTGGAATGTTAGCTCCCTTGTTCATTGATTTTAAAGCAAATATTACAGTTTTCTTTTACCATATTCCATTAAAAATTTCATGCTTATTTTTTTTTCTCTTTTTAACTTTTTGCATATTTTTTGTTTTTTGTTAATTATTTTGCTTTTGTTTTTTTAAGTGTTTGTTCAATTATTTTGTTATTTTAGTGTTTGTACTTGAGTACATTTGCTGGTATTAAAAGGATACTAAATACTAATTGTTGTAGCATTAACAGCTCGTACGTACAAAATATCGTGATATCAGGAAGTTTATGTTTTCTTCCTTATCTGGACATCCAGATATCTAGCTTCTTAGGGTTCAACTAGCGGTAGAACGGAAAGTCGTTAAACACTGGTAGTTCGGTGACTGCATGGGCGATTTCTTGGTTTCCCCATGTGTAACATGTATACAAACCAGTTTACCTCAAAAAATCTTCCACGAAGGCATCCCTCTCACTAGGCAGATAGCCCTCGAGTATCTTAATATCCGAGCTAAATAACACAATAACCCATTCAAATACTCCATCCCCCCACAAGGAAAAAGGGAAGTGGATACACGTTCTTCTATGGGCTAGGTACATATTACTGTGATGCAGTCAGAAGATTTATTTTTTAATTTGCTATTTTTAGTCACTAGTTAGTTTGGATTATTTTAGTGTGAATGGAATAATCAAATCACAGTCAAAAATTAAAAATATTTTACTTTGGTGAAGCAAAGTATAAAACTCATTGTCTTGGACAAAGGTGAAGAGTGAAATTAATTTTGATGAGCGTGCGTTTAAACAAGCTACTAAGGCACAGAGTGAATAATCTTCCAGCACAGTTGCAAAGAATCGCAGTTTATAACAAATATGATTTTTTCTATTTAAAAAGAAAAAAAATATGTTCAGCCTGACTAGCAAAGACTGAGTAGCCAGCAAAAAAGGTTGAAAATTTCAAAAATATTTAAAATGTGCAAAAAACACTTACATAAAACTTGTAATTAAATCATTCAGATATAACATCAGATATACCTTTTAGGAACATCTAGCCTTTTTTAATACCTTTTTTTTTTTCTCACCAATTTAATACTTTATACCGGACGTTTGATCGAGTCTTCCAACTTCACTACGCAAAAACATTAAATCCGTATAACAAGTTTTTATTTTGTTAACAACCCATCACTTTTATTATAAAAGAGACAGAGAGAGAGAAACTAGTTTTTATTTAGGCAGAGCTTTAAACTGCGTACCTGATCTTACTGCTAAAGTGAATCTTTTTTTTTTTTTTTT